>PQWD01014271.1:0-16338 GCA_019425675.1 Leucinodes orbonalis | reverse complement strand
ATCCAAAGATGCACGACAGTGAAGCAAAAAGTGCCCAATGGTTTGGCAATTTTGCTTCACTGTCGTGATAAACTTAGCAAAGGACGTTTTTTTATATGGCATAGAAAAAAATACACTTATTAACTAATTGTTCACAATTATACCGAAAAAGACAGTTCCATACAACATATATGACACATTACTGTATGCCAAGGCAGCTTTATTGCTACAAGCTATCTTTACAATCAGATTCAGATCCAGCCAACATTTTGGATAAGGACCGAAATAGAGAAAATAAAGGTAGTGCTATAGCACAAGCAAAGTATAAAGCTTATTTATCCTCTTTCAAAATCTTTAAAAATAGCTCGTACTATAAACAATGCGAATAAATGTATCACTGGAAGAGACGAAGAATATCAACTAAAAATGTCCGAGCCGCTAGTTTGCTGTTTGTCTAAGATGTATTTAAAAAAAAATACAAGTTTATCAGTTTTTAAGTACCTATCCATATTACAGGATAATACTTAGTTTGGGGCTAGATGGCGCTGCTTGAATGTCAGTGGATGTTTAATATTATTATTACTCCATCTACTTTATACATTACTATGCATCCATCACTACCTGTAGCGTCTAAACAAGTCATCGAAATAGTCGTCTCAAAAATATTTAAGGCATGCAACACCCAAAGCATTGCAATGCCGAGGCATTCGCACAGCAATGTCTACATAATTACGCGAAGTATTAATTTTTAAAACCTATTAACGAATTGCTAGACTATGCGCGGGTAGGGGGGTTAAAAAGCGCGGTCCGCGGCTAGTGAATAAAAAAGCAGCTTAAACGAATCCATTAAAAATGTACGGGGCAATTTGTGTACTCTCGGACGCTGCTTGGCATCGCACCGCTAACGGTGGCGTTGAGCCGATATTTTATTTTTCTAATTGCTTCTGACCTCAATCTTAGGGGTCGATTATTTAAGACCAATGGGTGCTTGTCGTATATATGAGCATATATTGGAACATTATATGAAATCTATGTTCTATATAATATAAAGGTAGATACGCCACCCGTGCCGCAATCACGAACGCCAAAGAGAATACAGTTGTAGGCTTTTGTTAAAGTAAATATACGCTCATTCGAAATATTTGTATGTGTGCTGTTGCTGCATTCGGAACACTTTTTTCGATTGTTTTGTGAGCATATCACGAATCTATACTTTTTGCATCATTAGTAGCACTGCACACAGTGTACACAAGCTTTTATATGTACTGCTGTTCAAACTGCTTGCGAAGCAAAGATATGGTTAAACGTTCTCGATCATGAAGAAAACCCATAGTCACCGCCCCTATGTATCAGATCACTAATGTTTGATAAAAATATAAGAAGAATAGTATTTTTTCGATTGTAAGTAATTGGCAAGTAAACAGTATGTTTCAGCATCCAAATCTTGCCCCACGCGACTTAAGACGGATTATAAATATTTCATTAATTGAATGTTAATAATTGAGCCCTCATCAGGTTGTTGTAGAAAAATCCCCGACGCCGGAAATTAAAAGTGTTGCGCGGAAGCGGCCGCCTGAGTGCAGCAAAAAGTTGGACGGCGGATTAAATAGCTTTGGATAATATTATAACGGGCAAGCAAGCCAGTTTCGGGCTGTGCGCCAGTGTCGCTTTTAAGCGACAAGGCATTCTTGAACAAAATAACGATGCTGTATGCAAACATTATATCTGTATCACGCCTGTGTAAAAACATTAATCTTATGACGACAAAAATTATTTCATAATTATCAAACCTCCTTTAATTATGAACAATTAAATATGTAATGTATCTCTTTAACCTATCGCAGTCCACTGCTGGACATAGTCCCCCATTTTGCACCATATATCCCGGTCCTCCGCTTCGCTCATCCAGCTCCACCAGCGACCTTTCGCAAGTCGTCAGTCCATCAGGCCGGAGGGCGTTCAACGCTACGCTTGCCGAGACGCGTCTCCACTCCAGAACTCGTCTGCTCCAACGGCCATCGGTTCTGCGACATACGTGACCACCCACTGTAATGTATGAAACATGTGAAATTTGACGATCGCAAGGTCGGTTGGAGCCACAGACATCCGAATATACAATTAGACTGGACAACCGCCAAGTTTATAGGCAGTCCCAGTGTCGCAATTTCTTTTCGGTTCTTACCTGTGAAGATTATTATATTTCTTGGTAAATTTATTGATTCATGCGATGATGGCATGTTACAATTGCGCAGGATGGCATTTTGGAAAAAAAAAACGGTAATTTCTTCTAATTGACTCGTACTCGACTCGACTCACAGAGCGTAAACTGGCAGCCAGTGTATGCTCGTTGAGCTTACATTTGTCGCACTTTAAACGCTGCCCCATCTCCTGTATTGGAAATCTGTGGTTGGAGCAGACGAGTTTTATAGTGGAGCATGGAAATGGTATAATTTTACCGGACACTTTTTGAGTGAGTTGGTGCATCTATAGTTTATTGCTTATCTAAGATTTTATGTCATCTTTAAAAAATTGTGATTAGACAATTTTAATACTAGGAATAAAACAAACTTGCTGTTCCGGACTTGAGACTACATAAAATAGGTAAATCTTTTATAGGAAGATGTATAAAGTTTTCAATAAGTACCGCAAAATATTGTAGAGTTGCCCTTTCATATGTTTAAAGTTAGAATCAAACAACACCTTTCTAAAAAAGGGTACTACACTATCGACGAATATTTATGTGATAAAAATCCGTGGTCTTAAACTGCTCAGCTATTTCAGTTTTATGATATATTGTTACATTAAGGTTTTTTTTAAAAAAAGGCTACACTGTTGAGTTTTCTTGGGTGCTTCTTTCTCAACAGCCAAATCACTGAAGCGCTTTTTTTCAAAGCATAAAACTCATATTTTAGTTTAGTATTTTAATCGTTTTTATATATTTTTGTATTTTTTTGACGTTTTTTGTAACCCTGATTTGAAATAAATGTTTTTGACTTTGACTTTGTCATCACTTCTCTGCCCGCCATCACCCTAGAGGACAGATATTAAGTCTCTTATGCCCAGTAATTTTATAACTGTTTTATGAGTTATCATGAAGATGAGTGCACTTATCTCAAAACAGCATAAAAACGTACATATTTTTTTTAAGGTGTAAGTTCATCGTCACTTTTAATATTATGTCCCATATCACAACATTATTATTTTATGGAGTTACATATAGAAATATATAATCCTGACGCTGTTATTATATTTAATGGCATAAATAAACGGTCGGTCAGTGCGCTCAACCGGTGCAAGTAATACGCCTGACCATGACAGAAGCAATGTTGAAGTATAACAGTCGGTAGTTATTATTACCGTCAACACTGCTCTGCGCCGTCACCCGAGACAACAGGTGTGAGGTCTCTTATACCCGGTTATTTACTAGCTACAGTGCCCTCATCCTGAAACACAAAAGTGCAAAACACTCTTATTTTATGGGAAGATTTCTGTCACTGCGGTGGTACCTACCTAGACGACTCAGTACCGAGTTTACCACCTAGTATATATTATAACTCTTTGAATTCTAGGCCATAAAACTATGTGACTTTGCCAAAACAAGCAATAATGCCGGCAAGCGTATAGCGGTCGCTATGAAAGCATTCGCCTGAGAACGTTAATGGAGGGAATTAATTGAACCAATTTGTATCATGGCGACTCACTCTGCGGATTAAATTCGTCGCGCGCCGTTATACAGGATACTCGCTAAATGCTATCGGTTTTAAACACTCGTTTATTTAATTGTTGTTTAAAATAATTATCATGAAATTATTTTTATGGGATAGGGGCAAACGAGCAGACAGATCACCTGATGGAAAGTAATACTGCCGCCCATGTCACTTGCAATACCAAAGGACTAAAATGCGTTGCCTGCCTTATCTATTTACTTTATTTTTAATCATTATTATATTTTAGTCATTTTAAGACTTAATACTAGGATTATATGTAATATGGATGTTTATCTGAAATAAATGATTATTGATATAACGTAACTGCTTAAGTGCTTCAGTGGTCACAGCGTTGTCAACATACGCTATCCGCGTGTCGTTCAACCCGCTCGGAAATCGGATAGTGAAAAGTCACTTTTTAAGTTTTCCCCAGTTTGGTTAGAGTATTGGCTGAATCATCTGTCTGTCTAAAATTTAGATGGTTTTGAACTTCGGAGGACGTTAAGTCGGTGGTCTGCTAGAACCCTAGTAAAAACCCACCAATCCGCATTGGACCCGCATTACTAACATGTAATAATTGAATTGCACCAAATAAATATTTTTCTTTGATTACAGGATGATGACGTCATTTCTGTACACTGTGGAAGTATTATAAGAAGTCAATATTTTGTTGACTTAGTCTGTTCTTAAATTTGATTACGGTGTAGAAAGATATATGAATTGAAATGTATAAAATTTCAACAGTTCGTAACAGTCTACTGATACACTTAGGGCTACCTACTCGATAGTGAAGGCGTATGCCATAATTTCCATGCTAAGAGCGGTAGATTTTATGGAAATAAAAATGAATATTTTCATATTTTTTTAATACATTTCTCAACTAAATATTCCCGTAGTCTAGTCTGCTACGAGTACCTGCTACGGTAATAGGAAACCGTAGCAAATTTTCGTAGCTATTTCACCTGTAGCTATGAGTACTTATAACACTTATAGCACATTATTAGTCCTAGTTATACCTATATTTGTAAACTACTAAATTTTATAATAACAAGCATATTCACGTCGGTGGCTCAATGTGTGGACTGTTGCAATCCTACCGGGAGTAGACGTTCAAATCCCGCCACGTACCAATGTGTTTTCGAATTTACGAAATTATATGTACGTTATCCGGCGCACTTACGGTGAAGGAAAACATCGTGAGGAAAAGTTGTGCGTAAAGTCGGCCAATCAGCTCTGGACCCGCGTGGATGACTAAGGCCTACCCTTTTCGGGTAGGCTCGTGCCCCTCGGTGGGGACATTTGATATGGTTATGATGATTCACGGTATTCTTATTATAAAGCATCCATCAAGCGGCCATTGTTATTATTGCTTCACTGATACGACATCAACTGTTCTCATTAGCCGTTACGTCATCAAGCCTTCCTGGGATCCGAGCATCCAGAGAAATTATAAATAACTGTTGGTGACTCTTGGGTACTTAAATAATCATTAAACGTGAGAAAACAACAAAAAACCAATAACTAACTTCATATTTAGTGGAGACCAAAGACAAAAACAAACCATAGAGCAAGATGGCGGAAGCGCGGGCCATTAGACGCGTGAGCCGAACGCCTCATAATATTACCGCTCTCGACGTTGTCTATGGGAGGATCGGGGGGACGACGTCCTTAGGGTTATTGGTTTAATATGTCATGAGATTATTTCAAGAGTTTATGAATTCAAATTGAATTTGTTATTTAAAATATGTCGATTTAAAGCTAAATTTAAAACGATATATGTCTCCCCATAGCTATGCTGTGCAGAAAGGCCTGTGTCCTGCAATGGCCGTTACAGGCTGATAAAAAGTGAATTTATTGAATACATTTAGTATTACTACAATTATGTTATACATAGTATAAAGGTTGATACGTCATCCGTACCTCAAAACGAACAGCCAAAGAGAATACAGTTGTAGGCTCTTTGTTTAGGTAAATGTACGCTCATTCGAATTATGTGTTCACTGCATTCGGAACATTTTTTTCAGTTTTTGCGAGCATATCATGAATCTATACTTTTTATCGTTGTATTATAGATAAAACGTCCACTGCTGGAGTAAGATCTTAGTAAATCGACATCATACTTGCACCTTAATTATAAGGATGTTATCAGGCCATAATAATTCATCAGTGAAACAATTTGGCTACTTTTTCAATCTGTCAAACGACATAATTCGATTTTATATACACTTCTATGGTATAAAGATTTATTACGTCCCAGCGATAGATTTATCAAACTGCAATTTTAATATATGATATCAATTTCTTTTCTAAATATTGGACGAATTTGACTTAAAAGTTTGATAAGGACTTTAATTTAATACTGAATTTTGAACTTTTTTATATGTACAATAAAATGTATTATGCCTTTAATAAAAACATATTGTTTCAGACACGAGCTACTCGTACCACCCTGCTATACACGATGATACATTCGTGCGGCGCAAGCAGAGGCGTAACAGGACTACCTTTACTCTACAACAGGTAAAATTCACATATTTACATTTAGAAATCGTTAAATACAAACCTACACAGTATGAACATGGATCGATCATTTCGTGTTTGTACATAGTCACGAAATATTCAAAACAAACAATGAAAATGTAAGTAGATTGAGAAAGCTGTTACTAAAATTTTTTACCAAAAAGAGTGACTAAGTATCGATTTTTTGCCGGCTCATCTAGAAGATTTTTACTGCTTTGTGGTGAAAGATTCATCAAAAATAAAAATAATTTAGTTGATATAAACACAAGAAAGGTATACATTATTTATTTATGTGCCTAAATTAATTACATCAAAATAGAAAAAATATAATATACCCCAAACACTTAAAAATAAATAATTAAAACTAAAAAATATAATGAAAAGAAGTCCCTTTCGGCAAGGCTCCGAAAAAACTGGCTGCGTTACCCCTTTGCATTGCCAGACTGATTCTTTGTCGAATGTAGCTGCCAGATCTTCGGTCACCTGTGATGTCGACTAACCTTTTCGAAATTTCCATGTAAAGCCTCAAGCACTAGGACCCTACGGACCAAGGGTCTCGACACCGAATGGGACAAAATCATATTCCGAGCCTAGACACAGATATATTTATTTCCATGCGTTGGCTTTTTCAGCCGCTTCACAAACCGCACAGTTGATGAATATATTTTAAAGGGTACATAAGAAGAAGCAACTAAAGATTAATACTGTTTCAACAGCTGGAAGAGTTGGAGACGGCGTTCGCCCAAACCCACTATCCAGACGTCTTCACCCGGGAGGACTTGGCGCTCAAGATCAACCTCACAGAAGCCAGGGTGCAGGTTAGCTACTAAGTATAAGGAGACATGAATACTACTCGTATGAATGTTACTCGTATTGTTATGTGCGGTTGCGTTTTTATTACTTTTTTTCTTGGGTTACACTGTAAATCCAGCGCCTTGACAAAACTGTCTTGGCATTAGCTGAGTGGCCACCATTTTTGTAGCATAATTTTTATAATATAATTTTTTACTACTAACTTGTACGTTGCACACTTTAATTTGCAACACTTTTTTTCTTTCAATAATATTATTAATATTGAAATTAACTTCTCAATTGTTTTCACGATTTCGCGATGTCATTGTTTAGTGTGACCGGTTCACACAGATCATTTTAGATATTCGGATCTCGTATATTTGTCTTAATCTGCAAATGCCTCAGTGACCTGAATTATGCTACCGGAATAGGATTTTGACATTTTGGCTAAAGATCGATGTTTAGTTGCCAAACTTTAACCCAAATATATACATGTACTCGTAGTCTCAGAGTCTTTTAGTGTTAATTTATTTTAAATTATGTTTACTTTTAAGTATAACAAATGTGTTGGTATTTACCATTGTTATTGGTTAAAATAAAGAACAGAAATTGTATTGTTCTTGTAAATAATATAAATAAATATCCACTGACATTCACACAGCGCCATCTAGCCCCAAGTTAAGCGTTAAGCCTGTATTATGGTTACTAAACAACGGATAAACATACATACATACATTTTTTTTTGTAAATACATACATATTATACATAGAAAACACCCAGACCATTACAACATTACAGACATGTTCATGCACACAAATGTTTGTACTGCCCGGGGATCGAACCCGGAACCCTTGGTGTTGCGGCCGACCTCTCAACCGCAACACCAAATGGGTCGTCAAAATTGTAATTGCGTCGGCTTCCATGTACTTTGAGTCAAGTGATCCAGAAGCGTTCCCAACACTACCAGCCACAATTGGATCCTCAGTCGGCCAATAAGCGTTGCAATAACCGGAACAACACCCCTTAACGGTAACCGGTTCACATCCAAAGGCAATTCGCGTCAGCGACAGGCGCGCCACTAAATTGCGACTGCGGCGCGCCCTGGCGGCGGGATGGCGCAATTTTTATTGGCGCATAAATAAAACACGCCCGGTTGCGCCGAGCAATTTGCCTAAAACCGGCCGATGACTCGGCTAGGGTTGGTCCGGATGTGGCCGCTTCCAAATAGTTTTGAGTAAAAATATATTCGAAAAAGAAACAAATGCCGACCTTAATACCTGGAATATGAAGACTATATTAATGATAGTGAGACATTAGAAGTATGAAATATTGTCATGAGCGTAAACAAAATACAAGACTTTTTTTACTTGGACGTAGACTCGATACTGAGCCGTATAGGTAGAAATGATCAAATTCTTGTACATAAGATTATCTTTATAAATGACATTTACTTCCTTCTCAAACGACCAAACCTATCCGGCTCGAAGGACCAAATATATTCATTATCCGGCACGTGGGACCAAAACTTTATTCAACATCAAAAACCGGCTGGCACCCGGATTTCGGCCAACCCTACCGCTGTATATCCGGTTATCCGTGTACGCGAACAGTAACCTGCGGAGGCAAGTCGAATACTAATGTTATTTATGGTGCACTCTTTTATTCACCGAGTGAGTACTCTGAATATTTATGGCGTAAGTGGTTCGGACGCTGATACGTGAGCGAATCACATTACGGTGGATTACGAATCCAGCGGTATTAAAATGGTGGTTTGTTCCCATTTTACTATTTCAGTTTAATTTTATTTTATTTTTGTTTATAAAAAAATATTTTCATAAGATTAGAATAAATTTAGCGCCCTCTTAAATTTGTAATTAATTAAATTTTTGTCATAAAACAGTATAATTTTGACGTTTATAAGTTACCTTTTTTACAGTGAACGGAAAAATAAGGGATTTTATTCACCATTAAGATCAGAATAAATTACGGCCAAACAAACATGAGTTAGCTTAGACTATAAATTGTTTAGCACTTAGATTAAATACGTAAGTAGAAGCTAAGGATCAGGTATTTTCCAACTAAATTTGCTCGTTAGGAGGTTTTATAGAATTCTAACTCCAACGGATATACCGCCTTGAATACTAAGTTGAATTTCACACTTTGTATGAGAGAATTTATTTTATACATCGACCTGTGATACCTGAGGTTTCATGCTATAATAGTAGTATATCAATCTTGCTATTATATATGTTTTGAGATCGTTGACACTGCGTTTAAGTTTTTTACATTATGCTGAACCGTGAGATGAAATTTTTGTCCTTCGAGCCGGATCAGGGATGACTGTCATGCATCAATCCAGCTGTTTTTATGTTATTTATAAATTTAAATTTATAAATAATTTGATCTATCTCATTTTGTTAACCGTAGAAATTTATTGTTAGATTTTGTCAAGTAAGGAAAGTAGGTAATATAATGAAAGTCATCGGAGATACCAAACATTAAAAAAGAATCATCGTCATATTTGGTTTATGTTATTACAATAACTTTATTTTTAATGATGATTGTCAGCAAAAAGGCATACAGCTCTACTGGTGACAAGTAACATCTGTGGCCTGTATTCCTGTGTTCCCAGTCAGTTTAGTAGTTAACTTATGAAATATATATACTCCAGTAATTACTCTGCTTATATCGACTTCATCGTCGTCGTTATGTTCAACGCCGCTATACCAAAAGTAAGACAATAATGTCACGAGAAATAAATTCTTTGCACTGTTCGAAACCAAAGAATTATGATTGACTATATCTGTCACCCCAGTACATCAGCGGTCACATTACCGTTTCCTAAACTGTCATAAACGGCCAATAGTTCCCTTTTACTTAATCGCCCTAATCGACATACTGCGTCCGACACGTAAGACAATATCCAATTTGCCCGTCGATCCTGGAGTCCACTTCCATTAGTTAACAAGCATTGTCAAAATCCACTCTAGTTCGTTCCCAAAACCGCCAAAACAGTTGCGAATTCGACTGTATCAAAACCAGCGTGAGTAGGTCTTTGGGTTTACATCTAGTTGGTCGTGGAAGCGGTTTGTTTGTAGGCGCACAGAGGGAGGGATGGGTCAGGCTTGCCTGGATATTGGTAACGCGTTTAAGTCGCTCATCTCGGAATGGTGTTACGGCATGAAGCGCCCGCCCAGCAACTGCCTTATGGCGCGCGGTGGAGTAAGGGCTGTCCACTGATCTTCTGTCTTCTTACTAAAACTATTTTATTATTAATTAATTTATTATTTATGGACTCATTGGACTCAGTGAGGCTTGATATCAGTTTCAAAAAGATATAAACTCTCACATTTGCTCAGGAGTAAGCAGGGTTTTTGTAATGTTTTAATATTCATCTAGATACCTTTATCTTTACCGATTGTATATATTCAGATAACGTTTATATGGCATGAATCCGAGTGGTCACTTGGCATGTTTGTAACGACTTTAACCCTTTGACCGCCAATGACGCCTTAAGGCGCCAGACACAATAGATTTTCTATTGTGTCTGGATTCCTGGCGTTCAATGGGTTAAATTTTACGTCAATAACGAGTAATAGGAAGCGAGCATGACCGATCGATAACGTTATGCCAGCTGGCGAATTATTTGAGGCTGAGAGCCACCTGCGTTCGCCATTTGCCCGGTGAAGCTGTAAAGACCATCTGCGGCCAACAGCAGTAGTCAGTTCGGAAAAAAACTTGCGGATTATTTAATTACAAATTATTTAAAAAAGAGATCGATATTTTGAAATTTTTGAACAAAATTTATTAACTGATAGTACGAAGTAAACAATATGGAAAAAATAATTTTTGACGGTAGAAAAACCCTTAGAAATTTTGCAAGCGTCTTCTTTGGTTTCACGTGTGGATAAAGAAGCAGACAATCTTGTTAACATATGTAGGTAATATAGGTACAAATTATCATTAATTTCTTGTCAAAAATATCTGATAAATAACAAACATTAATTTAACATATAAGTCCCAGCACAGCTATTTACTGATAAATATCCAACTTTGCTAGTGAAAACTAATTGGCTTTTTAACGGCAACATTTAACATGTTACAGTCCACAGTCAGCCCTAAGCATCCACGTAATATAATTGAGTCGGCTTTCAATTTGATTCGCATCCTCCGTCCAGCGGGTGTCGGTGATAATTCGCCAGAAAAATATAAAAAGAACCCATTGGGATCTGTCAGACATATTGGATTACGGTGGCGAGCACTCTTTTGGGGTGTTTTATCGAGTTCAGGCCTGCGATATAGTGTTTATTGCTTCTTAAATACACACACTAATGGAGGATGATTTCGTTGCGATTGCTCCGCTACTTTGTGAAGAAGAATTTTGCAGTGCATTTTAAAGAAGTATCACCGTACACTAAAATTTGTATGCTTTCTAAAATACTTCAGTATATCAATCAACTAAACTCATAATATCCCACGGGAACAGGCTCTCCTACATGGCATTTTTATAGGCTATAAGGAGATTGGAATGTGTGACTCACTCGTCACATTAGTCCTCAAATAATGTTCATTATTTAGCTATTTATCTGTACCTATTATGGCAATGAATTTAATTAAATTTAAGATATGAAAAGGAACTGTAGTAGTGTTTTCACATTTGACAGTTGCTGATGAGAAACATTAAAAAGAAAGAAAGAAATTTTAAAACAAAGAAGATAATTATTAAAACAGCTTTAGTGCGATTAGTATTAGGTACCTTTTCATTGAAACAGACGATCGTTGATGTTTATTATTTTATATCATAAAAAATATTGAAACAAAAATACAAATTCCTTTTACACAAACCAATTAAAAGCACCTTCCAGAGACATACTGTTAAGGAAAAATCAACACTTCGTGTTCATCAAGACAAGAGTTTAATCAACAAAGGGTCCTTCATTTTAAACACCAATCAGAGAGCGCGACTCGATTTGTCTCCGTGACGTCAGAACAAAGCGTGTCGCCTATTCGCTAAAACAATAGGGTTGTCAATACAATGGCACTCGACGCGCAAACGCTACAAATTGGGGCCTACAGAGCTTCAATTCTACTAATTAACTTGACATTACAACAACATTGCGACACTTTACAATCCAACTGTAAATTTGGTGTTCTGGTAAAACTTTAATGTTCATGGTTTAAATGGTACTTATATTGTAGAATGAATTGTCTAATGTCATCATCATCATCAACTTATGTTATAACCGTCCCCTCCGAGGGCACGAGCCTACCCTTATAGGGTGTATAGCTTTAGTCGTCGACGGGGCCCTGTACGTATTAGCCGACTTCACACACAACCTTAGAATCTCTTTGCAGGCGTGCACAGGTTGTTGCCTTCACTGTAAAGGTGTCGGATCAAGGTACATTATATCGTCGAAAATTCGAAAAGACATTAATACGTGGCGGGATTTGAACCTGCACCCTCCAGATCGGAAGGTAACAGTCCACACCAATGAGCCACCGGTGCTCCTGCTTAATGGTGATACCAATTAAAATCTACCATAAAACAGAACGAACAAGTGCAATATATTACATTCGTGACGCAATAACATCGTATTTTAAATTTAGGGGAATTGTGGCCCAGGTCTGTCCATTATTACTTAATTGTACGGACATAATAGCGTTGGGGTGAAGTGTTTAATAATGAAGTTATGAAGAATGTTGTAATTTATAAAGTTGCTTAAGCAAGCTCGAGACTTGAGTGGTGTTTTGTTTATTTGCTTACAACAAACAAGGTTAAAAAGTACCTTTGAAAGTAAGTTGAAATAATATGCATTTGTTCGCCATAATGTTGGTACTTTGATTAAGTTTTCGCTTAGATTTTGTGTAATGATCTAATTTTTCAATTAAGCAAGTGGCAATGTTAAATTTATTTAACCAAGCAAGCCATTATTAATAAAAAAAATAACTAAAATTAATTATCAAAAATAAATTTTAAAAGAAACTCTGTATGTGTAACCAAAAAAATCAATAGTTTTCCATACGGGATTATACATCATAATAGAATTACGGACAAATAGGCCAAGCTATAATTAGTGTAGTCCCTAAGGGCCGGGGCAACCCTATCGCCGTGTGACGATCGCGGAGGAACCATAGACACAGTTTTGGAAATAGATAATATGGACTTATTGACAGATGATGTAACTGTGATACAAAAAATATTTGTGTTAAAGTGCTACCATAAATATAAAATTTACGTACTTAGACATCATGACAATTTAAAATGTTTCAGAGACTAAAAAAAACCTAAATATATGTAGCTTTAAAGTTTTGTGAAACTAAAATCATTAAGTACAATAATAAAATAAATAGGAACAAAGTTTATTATAGAATAAATACTTATAAACTAGACAAATTCAATGTCCCAAATTATCGTCAACAATGTAACGTAGAAGTAGGTAGCTAACAGGTTGGCTACACTTCCACGCTGTATTGATAAAAATGCGCCAGTGCAACGCCGCTAGCTTGTACACAAAAAAGTAGAAAAAGTAACTTTTTTGTATCTCAACCTAACGCAGTCTACTGATGGACATGTCTCCCCCATTTACTGCTGATATTTCGATCTTAGCCACCATCAGATTTCCTATCGCAAATCGTCAGTAAAATCTCGGTCTTAAATTAAGCGGGTAACGGGCAGAGTTTAAACTTTCACCCTTTTTTAAGCATTTAAACAATATATTTAAAGGTTAATAAATAAAAGCACACAAATACTAAACATTTTTCTTCCATCCAAAAGTTGCCTGGCAGAAATTGCTACCTTAGCAATAAGGCCGCCTACTTTGTACTTGTCTTTTGTTGTACTGTTGTGTTGTATGTTTTTTTTCTTTTGTGCAATAAAGAATTATATCTAATCTTATCTTATGTTATCTTAAAACTGCCATCATTTTAGAAATATATTAGTTACATAAAAAAGTAACCCCAATTTCACAGTTAAAACTTAACAACCAAAAATCACCTTTATATGATTTTTAACCAAACACCCTTCACTTATTATTTCCATCCAAAGCACCTTACTTTCGGGTATACTTGTATCCCTCGCTCTTCATCAACCCCGTCTGAGGGAATTAAATCAGGGGTGAAAAAATGAAATATGCCCTTTGTTTTCATCTTACGATTCGAGTTATATTGAGCACCTTCTATTGTTGTGCCAATCACGCCTCGAGCGATGCGATTCATAGAATTTTTTGTTATGAAATAAAAGAGACGTTCAGTTCGCTTACCTGATGAGTTGTCTATCTATGACAGATGCAGTGTTGACGAAAACAAAAAACTGTAGTTATTTGTGGAAAACTGCCGTCCTAACCAGTGGTAGCTTCATTTGACATACGTAAGTGTTCTGTAAGGACCAAAACTGAATAAACACTTTTCATTTTCTTTTGGAAACTGCCACCGTGGTCTAGTGGTATCAGAATTGACTTTTGATTGCTGCCAATGATAAAAGTGTATATAAAGGTAGATACGCCACCCGTGCCTCAAAAACGAACCTCCAAAGAGAATACAGTTGTAGGCTCTTTGTTTAGGTAAATGTACGCTCATTCGAAATATGTATGTGTGCTGTCGCTGCATTCGGAACACTTTTTTCTGTTGTTTTGTGAACATATTAAGAATCTATACTTTTTACATTTGCTGCATAATCCGCGGCCGTGGGTTCCAATCTCACGTGAAGAATGCAAAGTAAAAGTTACTTTGTACTTACTTTTACCTACTTACTTACTTTACTACACAGGCTGAAAATCACCTGATTGTGTGAATTGAAAGATAATTTCGTGCCTCGAAAGGTGTGTTTAGCCGTTTTTTCAGACTACTATCAAACAAATCCGCAATGGCCTGCATGGTGGGTTAGGGCCGAATCTCCATGCTGTGCTGTGGCGTGAAAAACTGATGATGATGAGTCATTACATTTTATGAAAAAAGTAATTCTCAAATTACCTATAGTTTCCGTCACCAATCCGCACTGGGCCCGCGTGGGCCACCAAGGCCTAATTACCCTATACGGCCTGGTCCCTTGGTGAGGACGTTTAATAGGCTGATAATGGTAGTTTTACCTGTCACCAGTGGCAATAGATGTAAAATCTCTTATACCTAGCATTTATACTAGCTATGCTTACAGCTTACTTCAATGTTTAAAGGGACCAACGGCATAACGTGACCTCTGGATTACGAAATCAAATATTTCCTGACAATATTTGAGTCTTTAGTCATAAAACCGATAGTGATATAGTATTAAATGGAAATAAAGCAGTCGTATGAAACTATTAATTTTACTTACACCTAATTCGAAAGGTAAGCGACATCTGCGACTAAAGTCACTCAAATAATGGAGTCATAACTGTAATAACGTCATAATTTAATAACGCCACTACGTCATTTGTCGTAATGCGAGACGCGTGGGATGAATAGTTGCCCCAACCTTCGGTTCAACCCGACAACCCCTTTTTGCGACAGCCGCTGTGACAGGACCGCGGAGCCGTGTAATTGGCTAATTTCTAAGTTATAGACAAACTGTAATTTTAATTGATATGAATACGATCAAAGACAATATTTTTTTATTGATTTAATCTCTATATCTCGTCAAGAATAAGAGTCTTTGTATACTATGATAAAAGTGTAAATAAAACTTCAACAAACCAAAATTCAGGATAGGGACTATCTAACAATAGAAACAGGGTAGCAACCTTCAATGATTATTTTTGTGTAAAAATATGGATAGTGATCGTCGTAAGAGCGTCGGTGGCGCAATGTGTAGACTGTTGCCCTCCTACCGGGAGACTGTGTTCAAACCCTCTACGTACCAAGTGTTTCGAAATATATATGTACGTTATCCGACGCTCAAACGGTGAAGGAAAACATCGTGAGAAACTTCATGCATGCCTACAAGAGATTCAAAGCGTTGTGCAAGTTTCCAACCCGCACTGGGCCCGGGGCGACTAAGGCCTAATCACCTATACGGTAGGCTCGTCCCCTCGATGGGACGTTTAAAGGCTGATATGAAACAAGAGCTTTTACAAACAATTATAATTTAATATACTCGTGAAATTTCATAAACACTGGAACAATCGAGTATAGTAATAAAAGAGGTTAAACACTTTATACCCAGTAAGATATAAGTATATTTTTAATTTAACCTTAAATCTTCCTACATATACAATGCTAAGCTGGTTTTGAAGCGTTCCTAGCATATTTATAGCACCCGTTGCAAATCCCCGTCTTAGTATCCCAAACATCCAGGCACGCTAAGGCGTTTCGCATTAATGGCAAATTAATCCGTCCGACCCCTGGCAATGAATACAAGAGCATGCCC
>PQWD01014270.1:0-49272 GCA_019425675.1 Leucinodes orbonalis | reverse complement strand
ATACATTATACATAGAAAACACCCAGACCATTACAAACAGACATGTTCATGCACACAAATGTTTGTACTGCCCGGGGATCGAACCCGGAACCCTTGGTGTTGCAGCCGACCTCTCAACCGCAACACCAAATGGGTCGTCAAACTTATATTGTTAGCTCCTGTAAAATAATAACGTGTACTTATGTTTTGTAGTGGTATACATTTTGAGAAAGATGAATATCATGAAAGACTATCAGGAGGGTATTCATCATTATCAGCTCATTAAACGTCCCCACCGAGGGGCACGAGCCTACCCGTAGAGGGTGATTAGGCCTTAGTCGTCCACGCGGGCCCAGTGCGGATTGGACGACTTCATACATAACCTTCGAATCTCTTCGCAGGCGTGCATGAAGGTTTCCTCACGATGTTTTCCTTCACCGTAAAAGCGTCGGATAACGTACATATATTTTTCGAAAATTCGAAAATACATTGGTACGTGTCGGGGTTTGAACCTCAGCCCTCCCGGTAGGAAGGCGACAGTCCACACCACTGAGCCACCGACGCTCTATAACGAGTATAACTGCTCGGCAGTAAACATGAACTCAGATTGGAAAGTGTGGAGTCGTTTCACTATAGAAATCTTGTTTAATTGACGTATTTAGAATATTAATAAGATTTAAGGCTAACAACACCCGCCACGTACCAATTTAATTTCGAATTTCCGAAATTATATGTACGTTATCCGATGCTCTTACGGTGAAGGAAAATATCGTGAGGAAACCTGCGCACGCCTGCGAAGAGATTCAAAGGTTGTGCGTGAAGTCGTCCAAACCGCAGTGGGCCCGCGTGGACGACTAAGGCCTATGCACCGTATGCAGGTAGGCTCGTGCCCCTCGGTGGGGACGTTTAATGAGCTGATGATAAAGGCTAACAACTGTAAGGTTATCGAGTTAAAAAAAGCGTAACATTAGTTACATTACTGTAACGTTATCGCACAATAGCGTTTCCTTCTTTCAGCAGACGCGCTATCAACAGGGTTGTCCGTGTGGGTAAGTCCTGCTTTGCTATCATAACAGATATGCCATTAATAAAGCTGTAGTCTGAGATAAAGTATGCGACAGTTATTGAAATGATGCACTGTTTATCTTAACTCAATGACGTCACAAGCCAATTTAACTATGAGATTATTGTTATAATACTGTTAAACAAACACTTCCTATTAGGAGGGCTACGTATTAGTTGCTTGGTTCATAATAAAAACATGTATGTTTTGATCAAGTACCCCGCACCGATGGAATACCATCGGTGCGGGGTACCGCCGTAGCGGCGCGTAGCCGGCACGTAGCTACGATTTCTTTGGCAGCTACAGATTCTAGCCAGATCTAGGACACCACGCTTTGGCCTGACGATACTAAAGTTAAATCGTCGCAGATGCTGCGGCAGTGTCCAATTTGATAACGCTCAAGCATTCGCACAGCCTAAGACCACATAATCAAACACTCATAAAAATATCTCGGATTTAATGAACGTTTTGTAATCATAGACATGTGACATAATGTATCTGCCGCCGTGGCCGCTCATATTTTGTGTGTTTGGTTTATTGGTCTGTGGTTTATCGCGTGTCATCGGCGGCTGTACATCATTAAAGGGTTCGATAGTTTTTTCGTTGACCGGCGCCTACACGAGGGCAGAGCTTTATGCTTCAATATTTTTTAAATATATTTTTGAGTTCAGCAAGTTCTGAAGGTAACTGATTCTGCGCGACCATAAGATTGAGATTTATTGACAGGTTAAAAAAGGTCACAGGTTCAGGCTGATAAAAATAAACCAAATACCAGGTTACAACTGCATGCTATTCATGTAATTGAATAAGGAAATTTCGCCGGTAACTATTCTTTTACGTTCACCAATTGTCACGGTTTACCATTTAACTTTTACCTCAACCAATTAATGACGGTGGACCGTTAGTATCTGGATAATTTTATTGCCTTTAAGGAACACGCTCTATTATAGATTGAAAAGAGTAATTACTGAGTTTCTGCTGGATTCCTCTCAATAGATTACGACAGTACGAACCAGTGGTAGCTTCATTTGACATTTATAAGTGTTCTTCATGGACCTAAATTGAATATACATTTATTTTTAATTGAAGGTACCAATTATCTATGTGGGAATACTGCTGCTAAATATGTTGGCCTATGGCATACTACCGTCGTGCGTCTAAGATTTGTGCATGAAGCGAACAGTAATGATACGTGAACCGTCGAGATCATTTGTATGAAATTCTGCCTCATCCGATGTGCGTTTGTGGATCACGCCTAGTGTTTGCCAGGGCCGATTTGTTTTAAATCGGGACATGAGACCAACAATTCGGGATTTGAGGTTGTAGATCGGGACAGGTAACAATAATAAATGTGATGTGACGCTGATGACGTTAGTAGAAGTCATGTAGCGTAAATACCTATTTTTTTTAATGAAACACCTGATTTTCTTCTTTAATTAATCCGTACAATTAGACATCCTCAGATCCCTAAAACCAGAACGACTTGCGCAAATTGGGACCTGGCAACACAAATCATGCGTACTATTAAGCAGTGTCATCACACGCATGTGCTAGTGAAGAGTTAGAGGCTCCGAGACGCGCGGAGCAGGATCGCCAAGCTACGCGGTACCTTATCGAGCTTCTTGATCGTATATTCAAAAATGTCTTTACAATAAATTGTATAGTGGTAGACAGTATTAGGGTTGCGCTACTCATTCAAATTAATTACCGGGCGACGTCTGCGGCGATGGTATCGGACGCCCGGGGCGCGCTGCGGGGTTCACCTCGCGTTTGCTTTACTACATTCACTAGGAAAAAACTAAACAGATTACTGATATTATATTTAGCTACATAATAATAGATAAAGGGATAGGGACACGTCTTACTTTAACGATTTGCACACAGTTAATAAACATAGTTAGTGTCATGCATCTCAGCAATCCGCTAATCGTAGTCATCGAATTAATTGGAAGAATCAATAAGTGTTGTAAATTGGTTGAATATAATACATTTAAATTTGTAAAAAAATAGCTTTTTTGAATAAACAAAGGTTTGATGTTGCGTCGTAAACCAATACAATATTTTTTCTCCTGATTTGGGTAATGACCAGCTGACAAGTGGGCTCAGGCCGCGCGATGGCGACGCTATAAATCCTCCCTAAGCCCCGATAGGCCCTCTATGATAAAGACATAATTTACTTCCGAACACACGAATATCTCTAAAAACTGGAAGCCAAGTCGTTTTGACGGCATATTATAAGTAATAAATACCCCACAAAAACCCGCGGCGACATCCGCGGGGAGGCGCTGCGATCAAACAATGAAGCAGTCGGATCTGTCCGAATGGTGAGCAAAACATGCGCCGGCGAGTGCATAGTGATGCGCGCGGTGCGCGGAATGCGCCCGCGACACCTCGTCCCAACGTACTTACTGTGGACAGTACCATTAACAAGTAACAGCTTCTGAAACTCCTGTTTTATATCTCTTATAGGAAGTGTTGTCGACCCATCTGGTGTGATTGAGTCATTGGCTCTTACAACAAGGGTTCGGGGTTTGATTTCCGGGCAGTACAAATATTTGTGATGAACATGTCTGTTTGTATTGGTCTAGGTGTTTCTATATATAATATATATGTATTAAATAATTTATGTATGTAAGCATGTATCCGTTATTTAGTATCCATTTTACAGGCTGATGCTTAGTTTTGGGCTAAATGGCGCTGTGTGTATGTCAGTAGATATTTATTTTTTTTGTAATTAGTAATTGAGCGTCGGTGGCTCAGTGGTGTGACTGTCGCCTTCCTACCGGGAGGGCTGAGGTTCAAATCCGACGTACCAAATATTTTCGAATTTTCGAAATATAATATAATCGTATATGTAATATGATTATGTTTATCCGACGCGCTTACGGAAGGAAAACATCGTGAGGAAACTTCATGCACGCCTGCGAAGAGATTCGAAGGTTGTGTGTGAAGTCGTCCAATCCGCACTGGGCCGTGGACGACTAAGGCCTAATCACCCTATGCGGGTAGCTCATGCCCCTCGGTGGGGACGTTTAATGAGCTGATGATGATGAGTAATTCACACGCTAGCTTAGGGAAAGCAAGCACTGGCAGGATAAATAAGATGACTAATATGCAGCTCAGTGATAACATCATATCCTATAAATAGTTAAAGGTCGCAGGTTGGGATTCCAACTAAAGTGGAATCGACGTACGGCATACATATCCAGAAACTGTAGACAGTAGCCCGAACAATATAACATCGATATAAATTTCCGACCTCTGTCAATTTCTATCCCGATAACCTTTACGAGAAAGGTATTTGTAATTCGTTAACTAATAGATGCCCGAAACAAGAGTCAAAGATCGATAATTTAGATAGCCGTGCGTCCAGGCGCAAAAAACCCACGAGCGGCGGGCATAAGAGGGCTATCTATTCAGATATTCGTGATAGGGCGGCGCTATCAGCGCGGGCGACATCTGCCCGCTAATAAACATATCAGCACGGAGCCGCCGCCGGCTGCACCCCGGCCTCCACACGCGTAGGCTCACCATTATTATATGAAGTTACAAAGAACACTGATTACTTACTGAAAATAACGTAATTTGATATAGAAAATCGGTTAAAATAATTTGAACACCACGCTACCACACGCGCGCGCTCCACACACGGACACACACACATACACGAACAACACACACACACACACACATGAGCATACACACATCTAAGAATATAGTACATTGTTGTAATTTTTTCCCTTCTTATTGCTGTTTCAGTAATATTGTCTTATTGTAACTAGAAAATTATGATCCTAAAGTTGCACTTACAATCTATAAATATGTGTCAATTTTTAGTATTGTTTAACAATGTCGAGGAATCTAAAAATGATTACAAACAATATCCAACTGAAGAGCGAACTGGCTGAAGTTCATGCGCGAGAATACTTTTTTTTTCTAAGTTGTCTAAATTTTTACAAAACTCCATAAGTCGTATAGTGGGCGAGTCTAATATAATGTGTTCAGGGTTATGTAGGCGAACCAGCGATTGTTTCTTTGATGAAAAAAGTACAGCTTGGTGTCGGTTGCTTGGTAACCTCAAAATCCGATCGATATATCATCACACTTGCTGAGGCACTGGCAGGATCGGATGAAATCTGAAGCTTGTTCATTGTTAGAAAGGGTGTAAGATAATTGTTACTAATCTGTGATACCTATTTGCTATCTTAAAAATTAAAATTAGTATTGTTGATAGTAATCACATAGTAATGTGAGAGATGAACTACTAGGAGATGAAATAGGTACCACCTACTTTTTGTATTAACTGTTATGATGTCGGAATACTAAAATATGCCTACATTATTTGCTGTCATGGATACCTAAACATTTTACGATTTATTGGTAGGTACTAATTGATCCCTGTTATTGAAGTGTGTATAAACGTTCTCCCTCACACATAGGCATAAGTAAGTATTTAATTAGCTGTAAGTTATTTGTCAAGAGATTAATTAAACACCTAAGTGCGCACTCAATACGTGTCTCATTTAGTGTCCCATTGCATTATATAAATACGTAATGTTTGGCCACCCTAGCGAGGTGCAAATATGTCGCATTGTTTGATCGCAACAAGCTCCTCCTTATAGGGCTCGGCTTGATAGCTAATAATATACAATAAAATAATAATAGCAAATAATGACACTGATATCCGTACGAGAAAGAAATACCCACTAAAATACAATAAAAAAATGGACACGGTTACTCTTACACGGTTTTCAGTTGAAAGCCAAGAGTGTGACGGCACTCATAATTTACTTATGGATGACTTTTGGGTTTAGATGCTATGGATCCGGGGGCAGTGGGTTCAATTCTCGCGGGGAAACCACAGTAAAAAGTGACATCGTCCGATTTTTCCTTATTTGGAAATTACAGACTGAAATCACCTGATTGTTAGAAAATAAAGATGATTCCGTGGTTGGTAGGGCACGTGAATCGATTCGATCCTGGCTACAATCTTAGAATAGTAGTCGTAATGTCGTGACACCCATGATTCGCATCGTATTGGGCCCGCGTGGTGGGTAACGACCCAATCATGTTCAGGTTGTAACATAATTCACAAATGTAGCTTAGGACTGAAATCAAAATAACGAGTTTATTATAACATTCAGTGATCGGGACGGTCAGTTCGCTCTGTTGGTAAGAGATACGCTTGACCAAGACAGATGCAATGTTGACGGAAATAAATAATGGAAGGTATTCATTATTTTCCGCAGTGCGCCCGTCACCTGACACAACAGATGATAGGTCTCGTATACCCAGTAATGTGTCTAGTTACAGTGCCCTCATGCCGAAACACACAAGTACAAAACACTCGTATTTTACGGTACGATACCTGGCACTGCAGTGGACGACTCAGTATCGAGTCTACTGAGTAGATAAAAATAACTATTATAGGTTGTTTACAAACTTTGACTTACAACAAGTTTTACTCCATAACTATAGTAACATGTTCCCAATCGTTCCGATGTATCAGTAATCTTTCCACGTCATGTCGCGTCCGAGTCTCGGGGAATCAGTCAAAGTCGGGCGCCGCGTCGTAACAAATGGACGCGTAATGAGCGACCGCAAAAAACTGATATGATACTAGATTACGGAGAACTTCATTATTTACTTATTTAGTCATTCAAGCAGTGGTGTCACAAAGGCAGTTGTTGTCGATAAATCAGGCGCCGCGCCCCCCGGGGGCCGGCCGCCGTTATTCATTATGGTTTTTATGCCAGATCCCGGGACCCACTAATTTGCCTGCCCCTCCCCCTCCCCACTACCCCCGGCTCGCAAGCGACACCTTTAATTAAATTTATCGGTCTTATCTGTGGACATCTCGCGTGGCCATGGGAAGCGAATGCGCGACCTCTCCCGAAGAATTTTAGGACTCTGAATTTCTGTGTGAACCGCGGTAAGTGTGCGAAACGAGCGCACATTGCACGGAGAACGGATTGGACAGCGAGTGGGATGTAGCGGGTGCCCATCAATTTGAATAATTACATTTCATCTGCGTATTTGTATTTTTAATTACATTGCTGGCTCAGTATGGTCAGGTAAGATTAGAACTTTTTAAATGTATTTACAGTCAGCAATGAATTATTAATTACATCAAATAATATAGGTACGAAGCATTAAGAATTATTAACTATTAAGATATTTGTTCAATATTGATTTTAGTTTCAAAGTTAGAAAGCTATAAATCATCAAAAATAATATTTTATAAATTTCGTACTCAAAAGACACAGAGCTCTTTGTATCGACTTCACATGCATATTGTGCAGTTTACAGTTTTGTGTCAGGCAGCCATGTTTATCATTTTAAACTGTCAAATGTAATCTGTAGATATAATATTAAATAAAAACTACCGATACAAATGTTAGCAGGATACACAAAATTTGCAACTCGCCGTACTATTTATTCAAACACACAAATGTACAGTTACAATTACTAAACGCAAAAAGCTTTAACTGGCACGAAAATAGTGTGGATTTTTTAAAACCCTTAAAGATTTCATAAAAAAATAATCATTAATTTATTTAGGCACTTGAGACTAAGCGACTCTACAGAGAGCCAATTATGTACTTTAATCCACTGATATCAATTTCAATCGTGATACACATCATATTTGAGGTCAAACGGTGTATCTGATAAATCTTATCTGCACTAGTGGCGAACGGATCAAATTGAAAAAAAAAAACCTCAGCGTGCGCGGCCGATGACCGGGCGAAATCTGCGTCACGTCATATGCGATGATTAGCTCATTTTTTACGGCGCAAGCCCAGTGACAAATGGTGAGGCTAGGCCTGGGCTCGAGGGGGGAAGAGGGGGGAGGCTGGACCAGTAAGATGTATGTGTCGCGATAGGGATCGGGCGGTTCCCAGGCCGCGCCGCGGGGCGCCCGGCGCGCTGTCACCAACTCTGCGCCACCACCACACAACCTACCACAACACACAACCCGAACGGTTACTGCTTTCATGCCAGGCTATATATCAGATTGTTTGTAGAATTAAAGATTGTCATAATGATGACCCTAAATAGTAACAGAAAGCTATAGTCATACTCGTAATAACTCTTGAAGTTCCGTTAATCTTAAGAACGCCAAATATCCATAATCAATAGAAAATCTATTGTTTGTGTCATTGGCGTTTACAGAGTGAATATGAATTTTGTGTTAAGATCGTCAACCTTTAATGTTAATAGGAGAATAAATACTAAATAGGTAGATAATTTTCCTATGAGGTGCTAAACAGCTTTAGGGACAAAAGCCGTCTCCGTACCATGTTGCATCCTACCAAGCGACGGACGAGACTGGCCATCTACCAACACGCATTTGGCATGCAGCGGGAACCCTTAAGCCCTTAGGCTCTAGTCCAGCAGTAGACAGTATGTTTAAGTAAAAGTTAAAAAAAAGTAAAGTTTCATAAATCGTTAGTAAAACCGTTTCAAAAAATCGTTATAATAGTGCAATTATCAATTACATGAGCCCTTTTGAATAAAAGTCTTTAAGCATCTCAATATGTGATATTGCACGAGTGGAGTGCGAGGGGAGCGGCTCTGCTGCGATGAATCGGACATCACGATAAATTACATGTGAAATTAATAAGTGCTCTCATGAATAGCGAGCGAGCCGCGAGGGGGCGCTCCTACTGCCGTCCACTAGCTAAAAGGCCGTTAACTGATTAGCACCATTTTTCGATATAAAACTGAAAAGTCATTATAATAAAGTATCTCTTGTTGCTGTTTAGCATTGTATAGATTTTTTTATGTTATAAGTATACAGGTCGGTCAGGACATTCACTTGATGGTAAATGATACCATGACAGAGTGGCATCGACTGAGATGAACAATTGATAGATAGTTGTTATACCCTGCCAGTGCCGCACTGCGCCCGTCACCCGAAATAACAGATAAATAAATAAATATCCTCTGATATTCACACAACGGGTAGGCCCCTCGGTGGGGACGTTTAATGAGCTGATGATGATGATGATGATTCACACAACGCCATCAAGCCCCAAGTTAAGCGTGAAGCCTGTATTACGAATACTAAACAACGGATAAACATATTATACATAGAAAACACCCAGACCATTACTACCAGACTTGTTCATACACACAAATGTTTGTACATACTGCCCGGGGATCGAACCTTAACCCTTGGTGTTGCAGTTGACCTCTCAACCGCAACACCAAATGGGTCGTCAAATGTTAGATACCCGTTAATGTCACTAGCTACAGTGCCCTCATCCCGAAACACAAAAGTGCATAACGCTCCTGTTTCACGGGATGATATCTGACACTGCCGTGGTACCAATCTAGATGACTCAATATCGATATATTTTTATATTTAGGTATAAGTAATTTTGAGAGACCTCACATCTGCCGTCGGTGACGGGTTCAGGGCATTATTGACGGAAAATAATCACTACCTACTATTAATAATTTCTTCCAACACTATCGTTGTCATGGTCAGGCGTATCACTTATCACCAGGTGACCGAATGATCGTTCCGTTTACTTAATATCATAAAAAATATTGGTACGAATATGTTTGTACAAATTATGATTTATCTACGCAACTAAAAGGTCGTGTTTGTGAGTTAGCCGCTTTTTAGTGAAAGCATATAGCGCGGCCATTTCGCTTGGCAGGTTACGTGTCGTTACGGTTACCGACCTATGGGGGAGTATTAAGGGTAAGGGTTTGGATGGAGAATCATCAAAGTCACGATTATCCGTGTTATCCTTAAAGTGATTAAAAATAAAAAAGACTCTGGAAATGATTATAAACTAACGCAAAATAAAATGTATGTAGATGTGAAAAAAAATATTATAAAAAAAGTATATTAAACTAACTAATTAATACTGTTGATGTCAGGGACAAAAGCTGATGACCCCGTGAAGAAGGTGCTATGTACTTTTGTGATTCGGGATGAGGGCACTGTAGCTAGTGAAATTACCGGGTATAAGAGACCTAACATCTCTTGCTCGGGTGACGGGTGCAGTGCGGCATTGATGGAGAATTAAAACTGTCTGAAGTTATGGGTCTTCTTAATGCCGCTCTGTCATGGTCAGACTTCTTACTTACCATCAAGTGAGCGTCCTGACCGTCCTGTTCACTTAGTAACATAAAAAACTATCCAATTATAATGATGCGGTAGAGGAGGCGACGCGCATCGGTTGTTTTATATTGTTTTCAAAGATCAAGGGAATTTAATTCTTACAGAGAACAATAAGTATCAACGTTCGCAAGGTGCAGGGATATTCCAAAAGGAGCAAGCGCCCGCCGGTTCACACCTGGATTGTTTATTTTCGGACTTGTGTGCTTTTGTGTTGTCGTTTTTACGATGTTTAATGGTTTTCAATTTCAATCTTTATTCTATATTATTAAACATTTATTGCAGATTACAATTGGTCCATTGGTTAGTAGGCACATAATCATAATATTTTTGTAAGTGGGTATAAACCACAGATTTCCCAATACAGGAGATGGGGCAGCCGCGTTTAAAGTGCGACAAATGTAGCTTAACGAGCATACACTGGCTGCCAGTTTACGCTCTGTGAGACGAGTCAAGACGCACGAATATTAGAACAATTACCGTTTTTTTTCCAAAATGCCATCCTGTGCAATTGTATACATGCCATCATCGCAATGAATCAGTATTTACAAGAAATATAACTTTTCACAGGTAAGAACCGAAAGAAATTGCGACACTGGGACTGCCTATAAACTTGGCGGCTTGTCCAGTCTAATTGTATATTCGGATGTCTGTGGTATAAACAACCACAACACAATAACACTCAAATATTCGCTTTGCCGACCAGATACGTCACTCAGTTCTTTTTGTCAGCAATCGCACTAAATATTTTTATATAGGAGAGTCATATTTCCTGTTTACTCTTTAGAGGGCTCTGCTCTCTTTCTTTCAATTATTGTGCTTTATAAGCGTTCGATATTGTACGGATGTGGGTTTTTGGAACGAGTAAAGTAAAGTAAAGCCTTGAAACTTAACCAGGATACAACAGAAAATCAAATGTCTTTATTGGATATTTTTAAAGTTTGTTTTTAGTAATAATTTTATCATGGTCATAATGCCTTAAAAAGGTGTATTTGTAACTTCTTTTTAACAACTCTCACAACATTTTTGTACTGTATGTTACTAATACAAGTGAATATATGAATATGGGTGTATTCGCCAGTGGTGATTAAAGGGTTACACAATGATGAACAAGTGGTTAGTTATCACTGATTTTCAGGCGCTTCTGCCCAACATCTCGTAGTAAGGAGCGACCAGGCCGACGGAGGTATTTGTTTATATAGTAAATAATAATAATAAATAAATATCCAGTGACATTGTCACAGCGCCATCCAGACCCAAACTAAACATTCGCCTATATGGATACTAAAAAGATAAACATACTTATATATATTTTTTTGTAAATACTTACATATTCTACATAGAAAACCCAGACCATTACAAACAGACGTGTTCATGCACACAAATGTTTTTACTGCCCGGAATCGAACCCAGAACCCTCGGTGTAATAGCCGACGTTTCAACCATTACACCAGCTAGGTCGTCAAATATACAAAGTAGTGGATCGGTGGTTTTTACCTGAGTCGTCTCTTACGACACCCTCGGTGGTAAATGAGGAGGAGCAATTCTGTATGGATATCGGGGATACCAGCATACATATTTTAGGGCCCAAGGTCACCTCATCTGTTTAGTGCATCCTTTCCGTCAGTGAAAGAGGCTTCTACGGTCCATGAACATTCATTAGACACGTATAGGGTGGAATTATGGCCAAGGAAGACATTATTAACTAAGGACTGCTTGATGTCTCACAACATTCTAGTAATTTGTGAAAAATTAGTCGTTGAATAATTAATGTAACGTCAGGTAGTCGCGCTCTGTGTGGATGTCGTCAGTTATCAAAGGTCCCGTGTAAAATAAAACCTGGCGGCGTCTTCAATGAACTCCCCGAAAGTCAACCGAAGGCCAAGTTCGGCGCGCCGAGATGCCACTTAATTTCTTTTATTACGTCGCGTCGTCGCTCCTTAGCGGTGACGTCACCCGTGAGAATGCTTTTCATTAATACAATAACGTCGTATCTCCATCTTCACTTTGTCACTTCTCTGTAGAACGCAAATTATTGTTCTATTTTATTGCAGCAATGGAAAGAAGACATTTCTTGGTAGGACTATATGGAATACTCATGTTGTTGTGAAATGTCTATTTTTCAACTTTGCCTAATTTATTTTTTTATACTTTTAATATATATCATGGGGAGTGTTCTGACGAGTTATTTGGGCTTGTTCCTGCGGCTGAATTCCACTCACGTACTTCGAGGCAGAATTCCAGATTTCACCCACACCATCTGGATACTTGGAGATCTTCTACAGTTCGTTTTGATAGACATTTTCTGCCACGTACGATTAATTTGTGGAATCAGTTGCCATCGGAAACGTTTCCGGAACGATATGATCAGCATCTTTCAAAAAGAGAGTGTATTCTTATATAAAGGGCCGGCAGCGCATCCCTGCGACCTCAACTGTTGCAAATGTCCATGGGCGGCGGTGACACTTTCCATCAGGTGAACCGCATGCTCGTTTGCCTCCCTATGTTATAAAAAAAAATGAGATAAAGAAAAACATAAAAAGCACGAATCCAATATATTTAGCAAGTCGGCAGATACATGTTGTTGTCACTCTATTAAACAGTCAAACATTCGGAAATAACCGGCTAAGCATCGCATCTCACCCTAATTTTAATATAAACAAGGATATTAAATATTTGCCCCCATTAGTAGCGCCATTGAAGTCGCCCAACAAAAGGACAAAAGCCCTCGACGGCACGTGCGCGCCGCACTTGTCTCCTATGAATACGATGCAATGAACGACCTTTTTCAACTGTACGTACTGACAGAAAAAAGAATCTTATTAAAAAGGGATGGAGTATAGAACATATTTTAATATATACTGAAAATTTACAATTTAGCAATTTTATTTACCATCTTGTTAAAAATCATATTTAAGAATTAAAATCTGTTATAATTAATAGAATACATCAAAACAATTTATAATAGACTTCTATTTTGTGAATCTTTTAGCTTTGTCTTCATATGGAATCACCTCTCTTAAAAATATAATTATAAGATTTATGAGATAGAGCTCCATGCAAAACTCTATTGCTTAATTATTTTTCTCGTGAAGCTTGTAAGAGTTAAGATTTTATTTTTTTCGTGAATCTTTTCGGCTTTAAGTATTTCGGTGCTTCGTTGTTAGTGGTAACTAAACGTTACGTTGGCTCTAAGTTGACATTTCCGACGGATTTATTTGTCGATCTTGGCTCCCCGCAGCGCCCAATATTGATATATTAATAGGTCGTCCGTGTCATTTTACAAATAACGGGCGACCTGCGCGGACAATATTAATTCGCTTTTATGACATGCGAAATTGCTCTCAATAAATTGTGCATCGAGGAGAGCGCGAGCACGTGCGGACGTTATTAAACTTTTCATTAGTCGCGCTAGGGCTGCCCCGCGACTCCATTTTTTTGACTCCTTTTCCCGTTACGTATTGTTTTATTAATGATTCTATTAACTAACGTCGTGGTTACAAAGTTACTCAACAAATTCCTGAAACCCTTTTGAGGAAAAGTCACCAACAACGATTCGGCGAACAAGTCAAAATCCTAAACGCTAAAATCAGATCTTCAAACAATAAAAACAAAAGAGGCTGCCGGCCCTGCGCCGAGCGATGATACGGGTGACGGGTCCCTAATTCGCTATACACAACATTATTTGATTTTTAATTCGGCTCGGTGCAGCCGGAATGCGCTTATTGAGTGGAGAGGGGCCGCGCCCTCGCGCCTTATGCTCCGCCGTACATCTCTTACGGCTCGAATTGAGAATCTGCCGGATGAATTACACGGGTCGAGGGCGCGGCCGATATATTTGCGCGTGTAATATTGCCTTTTATTAGTTTTTCCGCGGTGACAGGCGACCCGCAGCCGCAACTCGCTGTGAGGCGCCCCCTCCGTCGTCCGTCCCTCTCTGCTGCGTCTCATATTGTTTACGGGCGAGCGACACGATGTTATGTCGCGGTTGGAATGTCGCCGATGGCATTCGACGAACGCTCTCAATTAACGTTGTGCTGTTTGGTAAATGTCAAATTGAAACGGTGAATATTTGATGCCGCGTGACGGACGAGCCGCCGGAACACCCGAATGATGAACCTGCGTGGGAACCGATACTGTATATAAATCGCAGCAACTGCCAACAACAACTTCCGAGAAGAGGCCGAGGCGGGCTAGCGCTAGCCTCGGACTTCTGCGAACTGGATGAATTACACCGATCGCCGCTCTATCCGCGCTCTATAAATCTGTCTTGAGTAGAGTTCGATGTCCTGGAACAACAAAAACTCGCGTCTAATTCTATTTGGATTACGCGTAGTGTATATCGTTGGGTTTGTAAGGCACACTTATAGTTTTAGAGTAATAGATGGATCTTAATGACATGTGTATTGTTGTAGGGAGCAGTTGTGGCGGAGTGCGGCGGAATGCGGCGAGCGTGAATGTGCGCGCGCCGCTGTTTTATTGCCGCTGATCGACGCTACATAAATAAAGCTTAACACAATTAGATAATAAGACGACACTGGCGCGTTCTTATTCTTCCTTTCCGGCGAGTTATTTTAAACGGGTGGAAACTACCACCGCACCGCCACAGCACATTGCTAGCACACGGATAGAATTACGGGTTTTAAGGCAAGCTTTACACTCATTGAAAACCCGTAGCTATCAGATATTGAAGCTTATTTTAGGGTTATTTTCTTTTATTTAAGTACGTTTAATAAAGATTGTGTAATGTGTATATTGTCTCAATAGTTTCATTTTGCACTTTGTACATACTAAAGGTTCCACGAGTGAGGTAACTAAGCATTAAGAAACGATTTAAGAAAATCACAAATGAACGCTCCTCACTTCCACAAGGAAGTAATACTACTTACCTATACGTATTAGTATATAGTGTTTTATGTTATTGGCGTTGGTTTCCGCACTTAGTTTAGTTTGTAATTATGACTTCACTACTTATTTGTATCTCTTAAAATCTTTTATGATTCGTTCCTAGGTTCCTCTTTAATAATTCGTCTAATCGTGAAAACATTTAAGGAATTTGGCCTGACTTTATCGTTTTAATATCATTTGGTCTTAAATGGTAGTTGCCCAAGTGGATGTTTCGCTTCCATTGTATACTACCACAATCGCAAAGAAGGTGTTTCGTTGTCTTTCTCTTCTGCACATAATCTGCAAGTTTTCGAATGACTGCTACATAGCAGTCCATCTGAAAAAAAAAACAGTTTTTCTATTGATTGAGCAGATAAGTGCTATAGATAGGTGGCGGAAGCGTACAGGAGGCGAGCGGGGCCGTGCCGAGGCCGGGACGGAGCCGCGTCGGAGGCGGGAGCGCGATCCATCACGGGGCGCGTTTGAAGCGGCCGGCCATTGAGCGTAGCCGCAATTACAGCACGACGCGCGACGACTGATTTACGGCTCGCTACTAATTTATGCGCGTTTAATTAAAGTATCAGAACAGCCGGAAGTGCGATTTATGCGGCGCGCGCGCACACGGGCCGCGCACCGACTGGACGCGACCTTGGCCTAGGCTTACAGTCGCCAACCCAACAGAGAGGAGATGGCTGCTAAGGCCTCAGTCTACAATTTAGTGTTCCAAGAAGATTTCCCTATTGGTAACATTTCGCGAGAAGTGCAAACATGGTAACTGTGTAATAACGAAAATAGTTGACATTTTTTATATTAGAAAGTGTACAGGACGGTCAGGACGCTCACCTGATCGTAAGTGATACGCCTGAAAATGACAGAGCGGCACTGATTGAGACCAACAATTGATAAACAGTTATTAATATCCATTAATGTCCTACTGCGCCCGACACCCTAGACAACAGATGTTATACCCGGTAATTTTAATAATCTCCTTGTTTAGCAGTAATTCGAAGATGAACAATCAAATTGCAGTTTTCAGATCCTCGGACTAACTTTGACTTGATTTTCAACAAGTGCAGTCTAGGAGCCGACACCGCCAGCTTTTGGTAGTTTCTGAAGCACGGAAACATAAGTATTTATTGTCAAACCTTTCTGAAACTGATTTAGTGCTAACCTTTTTTCTGCAGACCTCAATTGGCTACCGCGACCGGTGTCTTAAAATATTCTAACATTTAGTTGATTAAAAGTAGCTTAAATGCTGTCGTGTATTCTTTAGAGGTTCTTTGTCAACAATTGGTTATGAGCCCACAATAAAGTCCTTTGTTTTGATTTCGACATTCATTCAACCTATGTGTTCTGTGTTTGTTAAATAAATGCCTTTTCATATTTTCTTACAAACACATCCCAATCACGTCAGTAGTTTACTTCTACCTGTATTTTTAGTAACGCTATTATATCTGAAGTTATATCACCACTCCATAAGTAGTTACATTCCCGACAACAATTAAGCTGTTCTAATGTTAACTAAAGTGAATGTCAGCAGTTAAATAACGACAAACGTGGCCAATGATATATAATTATAGAACGGTGATTGCATGCGGTAGCATTGGATACAACTATTTATAGTAATAGCTCTACGATGTAATGTAATAAAAATAACGTTAGTTCGCACGAGAAAAACAATAAGTACACAAAGGCAAGTCGAGATCAATCATTTTCCTCAAACAGACTCCCTTTGAAAATCAACGAAAGGCACAAAGAAAAAAAAAATTGAAAAAGAAGGAAAATTGAAGGCACTCTTATTTAGCATCGTTCCCGGCTGGGATTGTTCGATAACCGTGAAAAATGGAGGCGGCCGTTAACGGCGCAAATTGAGTGAAGCCGGCGTGTAATGCAGCCGATACCTGTTATTAAAATATATTTGCGTGTAATGGTGGGCCTCGGAGGGGGCCCAGTGCGCCGGGCTTCGGTACGGTTCGCCACTAGTGTTGCCGAACTATCGATAGTTTGCCTATCGATATTTGACCTTGAAAATCATCTGTACTATCCTATCGATAGTACAGATGATAGCATATAGATACTTTCAATACTATCATTAGTTTAGGCAACTGTCAGAAGCAATAGTATCAATACTATCATATTTTATTGGACGACCCATTTGCTGTAATGGTTGAGAATTTCGGATTCGTTCCATGAGCAGTACAAACAATTGTGTGCATGAACATTTCGGTTTGTATTGGTCTCAGTGTTTCTATGTAGAATATGCATGTATTTACAAAAGTATGTTTATAAATTTAGTATCATACTAAATTAACAAATCAACTTTTTACTTCTTAGTACAAGCTTCATGCTTACCTTGAGGCTGGATGGCACATATACATACAGCCTTGGATTCTCTTCATAGGTGTGCGCAGGTTTCCTCACAATGTTTTCCTTCTTCGTAAGAGCATTGCATAAACGGACATATAATTCCGAAAATTCGAAGAGACATTGGTACGTGGCGGTATTTGAACCTGCACCCTTCAGATCGGAAGGCAACAGCCCACATCAATGAGCCACAGACGCTCTAATAGTATTTATGCTTACTATTACTTATCCCAATTATCGATAGTGGACATGCGGCAACACTATTCGCTAGGGAGTATAGTACGATTCCCAAAAGATGACCACTGCGCAGAAGTAATTTATATGTACGTTTATAAGTGCGGCGGTGGCGGAAATTGTTGTTTTTTGTTTACGCTCATGAGGTTTACAATAGTACATAATTCTATTGTTTGATTTTTTTATATTACAAAGTGTACAGGACGCTCACCTGATGGTAAGCGATACGTCTGACCTTGACAGAGTGGCATTGATTGAGTCCAACAATTGAAAAACAGTTATTATTCTCCATCAATGCCGCATTACGCCAGTCACCTGAGACAACAGATGTCAGGTCTCTTTTACTCAATAATTTTATTAGCTACAGTGTCCTCATGCTGAAAAAAAAAGTGCATAACACTCCTGTTTCCCGGGACGATATCTGGCACTGCGGTGGTGCTTACCTAGACGTCTCAGTACCGAGTCTACTATCATTAATATCGTCTGTATGTTGCGCAGAATGCGTCCATTTGTGGTCATGTTTGGTGAGCGGTAGTATAATTGTGTATTGTCGGTGGGCGGGGGTGGTGCGTGTGGGCGGGCGCCATCGATCCGCTCATACCTCATAACCGGCCGCGCCCGCCGCAACCGAACGCCAGCGCGCATCATTACGCACAATCAACTACAATATGCCCACTGATACAACGATTGCTTCATATAGTACCGGGTGGACGTGTAGGATGCTGTACTTCTGTCATTCGAACGTCTTATGAAATTAAAGACTTTTTCGATAGTAATAACACATCATATCATATACATCTGACGAGCACTTTGGTGTTGCGGTTGAGACGTCGACTGCAACACCTAGGGTTCCGGGTTCGATCCCCGGACAGTACAAACATTTGTGTGCATGAACATGTCTGTTTGTAATGGTCTGGGTGTTTTCTATGTACCTATAATATGTATGTATTTACAAAAATAAATGTTTATCCGTTGTTTAGTACCCATAATACAGGCTTAACGCTTATCTTGGGGCTAGATGGCGCTGTGTGAATGTCAGTGGATATTTATTTATATTTATTATTTATAAACATGTTACTGTTTGTTTATTGAATAGGCTACGATCACTTTCTGAAGTTTTTATGCTAAAGCTATCGATGTAAATATACCAAGGGCTATACATCGCCGCCTATGTACATTTGCAATACCAGAAAGCACCGAAATGAGTAATTTAAACTTCTTTTTATTAAGGATAACAAACAATTAATTACACACAGGAATATTATTTGCCATCATAATAACCAAAAATGAAAACAACATTTGCAAAAGGATTCGTCACATTGACCACGTACATCAGTGAGCTCTACAAAACCTCCAAGGCCGTATCGACTCAGCGACGACTGCGCTCCGTTCAATGTGAGCAATAAAAATCGCATAATGTTTCTCATTACCCGCTCGGTACTAACAAGCCTAGATAGATATTAATTAAAAAAGATCTGTGCGCTGTTAAGATCTTGATAAATGTATAAAAAATGCAGGACGAGCCGCGTCGGGCGTCGTTTACGCATGCGCATAGATCGTGCATTATGCCCTTAAAGGGCGCGCCACCGCGGCGACGGTTATTTCCTCGAATGTGTGAGTACTAGTCACGCGGAGTCGCCAGCTTTTTAGAACGCATTCAAACAAAGATTATGGTAAAACACTCCACCATAGAGACGTAGGTTCTAAGTTCACCAGAGAAATGTCACGGGCGGGTAAAGTACGATGCTCACCTGATGGGAAGTGATACGCCTGACCATGACAGAGCGGCATTGTAGGAAACCAACAAATGATAGAAAGTTATTGTTCTCCGTTAATGTCGCATTGCGCCAGACACCTGGACAACAGGTCGCTTATACCCGGCAATGTTAGGTACTATCTACAGTGCCCACATCCCGAAACAAAAAAATACACTTCTGTTTCACGGGACGATATCTGGCACTGCGGTGGTACCTACCTAGACGACTCAGAGTCTACCACCTAGTGTAGTAAATAAATCTGTAAAATACCAATACATCTCCTTTGGTTTAGTGAGGACCTTACGTCTCAATGCAAGGCACGGGCCTTCCCGCACAGCTGGCGATATTGGATGTAATCCCCCACGCGGCCCAGTGGGAATAACGACTACCATCCCGAGATTAAGGTTCTCTCAGATTATATTATGTATATTAAAGTGTGGGAGTACCATCGGCACGGAATTGGCGACTCGATCGATTGATACCACGGACTCATTAAAAACCGGTCTAAAACAGCCTAGTTTTGGGTACAAGCACTTTCGAAGGATTTTTGTAAATTGTAATAAATAGCCAATCGCATACGCATATGCGCACACACATACTTACACAACCCTCTCTTATTTCTATAACAAACTTACGGTATATGGTTCAGGGTGGGAAACCTAGAGTTCTGAAATACAGGAATTTTATAGTTTAAGCTCCAGCCTTCCCAAATATTACATGTTTTACTTTCATCTCAACATAGTACCTATTTTTCTTTTGTAGCTCCTCGAATCATTACTTTGTGTGTGTATTTATGTTCATTGTTTAAGTTAATAAGGTGACAGGTTGTGTTTCAGTGGAAAATAACAATTTTTTTGATTTTATTTATTTATTACGAAATGTATTTTATGAAAGGGCGCACACGACGCGTCTGTTATTACGGTGTAGCGAATGCGCTTCTAATTAAATGATGTGCATTAAGACTAGATGGCCGCGGCCGACTGCAGCGAGGTATAAATGCATTTAGATATTAGTACTTACGACCTACATTTATATACCATGATCAATAATACTGCCTTGAATCGCACATGTGGTCGATCTTGGCTGTTTGTATCGTACAATCTATTTATATACACAAATTATAGTTACTTTTTGTAGTTAAAAAAGGTCATGATTTTTCTAAGTACAAACACCATAGTCGAACTCCGACTCGGACAGAGGCGGAGGATTCCATACTAACGGTAGTCGTATCAATACATGAGGTTCTAATGAAATATACTTAGCTAACAAAAGCTTTACCATAACACTTTTATCCCAGTAACTAAACAACAGCTTAAAAATACATAGGATTTCACATATATATTTTCGAAGTACATTGGGTTGCCTTAAAAGAGAAGGCGGAGAAAAAGAAAATGAAGCTGTGGTTTATTTGTTTATTAATAACGTGTAGCCCTTGTTATATAGTATGACTGGTTGATGTCTCCCATAAGCAGGTGAATGTTGCTAGTCTAGGGCAAACTTCAGCGAAAGTTATGTACTGTTTGAATGTGACCCAGAATATCACCATAGTTGCACCGTCGTATTCCCGGAACAATAAAACAAAGGATGAACAATCTAAGTTAGGAAGGAGACCAGTATGTCATGTTATTCTTCTCTTTCGGTACGTGTAAACAAAATTAGGACGCCAGCTTCAGTTTGTGTCGGTTTTTTGTCCGCCTCAACGCTTTAAAATCTTTATTGGCCCTATAGAACCGATGGTCAGTTGTGACGGTTTAGTATGTATGTATTCGGCCAGGCATTGAATGCGGATCTGCCGCGGCCGGCGTTGACCGACTCCGCGACAAAAACTAGCATACACGGCCACATCGCGGTTTGAAACTTAATCAATACTTTTAAATACATCCACTGCACAGTGTACACGATTTTATCAAATGCCCGTTTTATTTAAAAACTATCTATACAAACAAAAGTAATACCAAATAACATTGAATGTTTAAAATGTTTTAGCATGTTGCATTAATGAAGAAGAGGGAAGATTAAAAATTATTGCTTTACCTCTTCTTCTCGATAACCAACTTGGACTGTAGATACTAAGTCTGGCTTGAATAAGTTGTAGCGTATGCAATCCATCGACTATGTAACACTTCAAGCATTATGTAATTAAATATATTAGACGACGACCGTATTATGCTCGATGCAGCTCATAACGAGCGCCCCATAGTGTAGACCAACATCAGGGAAAAGACCGCGATAGGGTACCCATAAATGTGAATCAACAACTTCCGTTTCAATGATAAGGGCACTAAGTACTACATATGCATCTTTTTTGATTCAGTTATGCCATCAGCACGGAAATATTCTCATCATCACAGATATAAGCTCTTATTCGTGTTTGTTCAGTCCTCAAGTACTAATTAATGAGACCAACTAATGTTATAAATTACTCAACAATTAATTGAACGAATTGCCAACAATCATTCCGTCGCTAACAGGGGATGGTTTTCTGTTTAAGTTGTCAAAGCAGGAAACATCCGCTTTATATGCAAATGTTGTTTTCGAGAACAGTGGGGATTGTTTCCTCGGTTACAATTGTCGCGAATCTCATTATTTAGAATTTAATTCTTCCCGCTTATTAATATTTCATTCACAATGTTGGCACATTGACGATTATGATTTGGACAATTGTAAGGGTTACTAGGTTTTTTATGTGCAATTATTTCTTAAGAGCGTCGGTGGCTCGGTGTGGACTGTCGTCCTCCTACCGGGAGGGTCGAGGTTCAAATCGCGCCACGTACCAATGTGTTTTTAGAATTTTCGAAAAACATATGCACGTTATTCGACGCTCTTACGGTGAAAGAAAACATTGTGAGGAAACCTGCGCCTGCGAAGAAATTCAAAGGTTGTGCGTGAAGTCGTCCAACCCGCACTGGGCCCGCGTGGACGACTAAGGCCTAATCACCCTATACGGGTAGGCTCGTGCCCCTCGGTGAGGACATTTACTGAGCTGATGATTTCTTAATAAATAATTATCTACTAAGATTGTAACTAGAACCAGAACTAAATCCAATGTAATGATCAATAAATAGTATTGTAGTAGTTCGATATACTTTAGTCATTTTGAGATCAGACATAATTAGGGACAGACAGATTTAATTGCTCTTTTTAAGGCACTGTATTCTGGACTACACGACTCGACTGCCCTCCTAAGGCTGAAGCCGAGGCCGACGGCTCAAAGTGCCCTCCTAAACTCGGAATCATTGTCCTCTTCAGATTTGTTTTTTCGGAATGACTTATTGCTGTTGGCCGCATGTGGCCTTCACAGCTTCATCGGATAATTGGCGAGCGCCGATAGCTCACAGCCCGCAAAAATTTGCAACAAGTCTAAGCGTGTCCCGGAGTGGGACGCGAACCTCGGCTTAGGGCTTTGCACAAGGGACTAGGTAGGCTAGTATATTTTTGGGGAGAAAAGCGACATGTACCCCTGCCGGTAATGCGAATAGAGACTGGTTGAACCTACGGAATCTCGGTGTTGAAGTGTCGCGTGGTTCTCAGATGCTTTACGCGCTTTCTAGCGATGGCTACAGTGATCTGGAGCATCGAGTATGTCACGTCTGCGTGTGCGGGAAAGGCGCGGTGGTTTGCTAAAGTAAGCAGTCGGTGATTTGGAGGTTACAATGATCGGATGCAGAGCCATAGTATCGTTTGGACGCTAACTTTAGAAACTGCGCAATGGTCATCTTTTAAGACAGCCAGTTCAGCCTGCAAAGTTCTAATCAAACTGGGGAAAATCGCAAATGTTTGCTAGTTGTTTTATGTAAATGTATCGTATACTCCATTATCGCGTGAGTTTAATATTCGAAAAATAGCCGTTAAATGAAATGTCCGGTGTCCGGCCGCAGCTGGCGACCATTGTGTGCTAATGCGGCCGCGACACACCATCTCGCACTACACCTATGACTTTTATACTAGCTTTTTAAATTCACAAATAGGAAGTGATACAAACGAAATTCTTATGACTCTATGAATGCATAGCGTATTAGCAGTGTACTCTAGCAGTCAAAAGAGGCAATGAACGCGCAACAAGGTGGCACACGGTGTTAAATAACACTTAGGCCCGTACTATAGAACGATAGTCAACGTTGATCTTTACTAATATTTTTATTTACTACATTACATTATTCGGTAACTAAAATATATTACACCCTAAACACTTATCTTTACTTAAATTATAATTATAAAATATACGATATATGGTTATATTTATAACTTAAATGGGTATCATCATCAGCAAACGTCCCCACCGAGGGGCACGAGCCTACCCGTATAGGGTGATTAGGCCTTAGTCGTCTACGCGGGCCCAGTGCGAATTGGACGATTTCACACACAATCTTTGAATCTCTTCGCAGGCGTGCATGGAGGTTTCCTCACGATGTTTTCCTTCACCGTAAGAGCGTCGGTTAACGTACATATGATTTTAAAAGTTATTAAAAAATATTTAAAATCATCAGTTCATCTAGGTGCATTAACAGTGGTTAGACAATATTTAATGACATAAAAACCAGGGCGGACGCAAGCGCAGCCGTCTAATGGGCCGAGCGCTGCCTAAATCACTTTTTACCGCGGCAGACCTTTGGCGCATCCGCCCGCCACGCCGACTGTGCATTTTCCGAATATTCTAGTTTTTTGTTGCTGCAACATTTTTGCACAAAATTGTTTCTTATTTACATAGATTTTGAGAATACAGGGGGTGAACTGAGTCACCACCACCTGCACGAATGATAAACGAGGCAAGCGATAAGCACACACTATATTAGAAAACAAGGTATGGTCTGCTGGCTGATGGTAAGTTATCAAAGCCGGAAGACGCGTGCAATACCAGCGGTTGCCTACCATTAAAATGAATCCTCAGAAAGAATGGAATGGTTTAAACCTAAATTTCAGAGTGAGAGTTTTACTAGAATAGCCAGCAGTGTTGATAATACCTGAAACGGCGAAATTCAATTCAAACGGAAATTACATAAAAGTGCGTAAGTATACAGCAAGGTTCATAAATTTACCAGATATCACACCGCCAATAACTACTAAGGAACCACTGGGATGAAATAATAAATCTTACCTTTAATAACAACGATATAAATTGAAATAATTAAAAAATCTAGGATCTCTGTACTATTTTGTCTTGTTACGAGTATATTTAGAAAATAAGAAGCACGACTTAGCTCGTCGCATAACTAGTCGTTAAGAATAGAAATGTCCAGTACGACATACGTAGATGTGACGTAATCATGTGATTAGTATACTACAAATGTCATAGTAATGTAGGATGTGCGCACGCGCTCGCATTAACGTCGGAGAAAAGCAGGCCGCACGGGCGAAAGTGAACTGCTTGTCTAAGGGACTCGCCTTAACTTCACTGAGCTTAACGCACCAATCTCCATACAGCTTATTAATGTTACATAAGAAATTAAATATAAGGACATCTAGAACAGAAACGTTAAGGGTTTTTTATAAACATGTAAAGTGGAAGACGAGAGTTTTCAAATACATTTTTACTAGCTGAAACATGTGCCACACGCTTGCATAATTTCCAAGAGAAGAAGACTTTAGTCATAGCAGGTACGCCTATAGTACCTATTGATGTGACCCAAATAAAGGCAACGAAAATAATTTGATAACTGGGGTCTTAGAGCCATCTCTTCAAACAGTATTACTGTAATATTTCTTCGCCTTTTCTGGTACAAAAACGCTGACGTATCATTATTAATTATACTGATTTAAGAGATGGCGGTAACTCCCTGGACTGTCACAAGTGAGAAAACGTTAATGATTTGCTAATAAAAATATAATATGTTTTAATGGGTCATGAGTGGTTCTAACGTAACGGAAAACGAAGCGTAGGCCAACCCCCAACCAGATGAACGGATGACCTGGTTAAGGTGGCGGGTAGCAGATGGATGTCAACTACTAGTAATTGGCCCACGTGGAAATTATCAGAGGAAGTCTTCGTTCAGCATTGACAATAATGAGGATCTAATGATGATGATGATAAGTGGTTCTAGTCCTAAAGGATTCATGCCTTAACCGTCTCATGCTATGAACATTTCCACAACCTCGCCACGATATTATTCGTCGTCAGAGGCATAGCCCAGCAGTGACAATGATGACGAACGTCTTTGTCTGACTTAGACCGTATAATAAATAAATAATTATCCACTGACATTCACACAGCGCCATCTAGCCCCAAGTTAAGCGTGAAGCCTGTATTATGGGTACTAAACAATGGATAAACGTACTTATAAACATTTTTTTTGTAAATACATACATATTATACATAGAAAATACCCAGACATTATAAACAGACATATTCATGCACACAAATGTTTGTACTGCCCTGAGATCGAACCCGGAACCCTTGGTGTTGCAGCCGACGTCTCAACCGCAACACCAAATGGGTCGTATCCAATTATGTAGAACGGATTAAAAAGTAATCAAATTTAATTAATTATTTAAAGTAAATCTTTTGGTATTTAAAGGCTAAGCTCCCCTTCAGTATCTACAATAAGCACGTACAGACAGTATAATATCGTAGGAGTTCCATCAATTAAGGCGATAACTGCAATTTGAACATAATGCGAGGGGCGGAAGCACCAAGGATGCCTGCTAGCCATTAACTGAATGCCACAAACCCTGGGAACAACCCACCTCTACAATATTTTTTTTAAACAATTTTCGCTGGATTACAGAGAAATCTTACAAAAAACATTATAGCTCACGATTGTTAAATTAAACCTTAGAATCACCTATTCAAAGTCATCATTCTTCAGTCGCCAGAACGACGACCACGACTTCCCTTACATGTCATAATATTTTTAAAATAGCTTGTTCACGATGTTGAACAAAGATTTAAAATTAAATGATGAAATTAGTTTGTTGTATTCTTGTATTTTTGCAATAGTCATCGTCGTCAACTCATTAAACATCCCTACCGAGGACACGAGTCTGCCTGTACGTGGGTGTATAGGCCTTATTCGTCTACGCGGGCCCAGTGCGGGCTGGAAGACTTCACGCACAACCTTTGAATCTCTTCGCAGGCGTGCGCAGGTTTTCTCATGATGTTTTTCTTAACCGTAAGAGCGTCGGATAACGTACATATAATATCGGAAATTCGAAATCACATTGGTACGTGACGGAATTTGAACCTGCGCCCTCCAGATGGGAAGGCAACAGTTCACACCATTGAGCCACAAAAGGTGTTTTTTTAAATGCCTATGCTATAAATAAGTTAATTTGCAGAGGCACTGGAAACGTATTCCTGACTTTGAAATTTTGAAAACAGTATAAGAGCTTTAGAAACTACTTAGTCAACCAGATTATCATGAATCGGTAACCTCAATTAACGGCTATGTGTAAAACTTCTAAAGCTCGGAATCAAGTGTATTCACACAGATACCTTTGATGCCCAACCCAAAATGAGAAAGCACAATTGCTTGTGCGATATTACATGTCATGGTCTATTTCTGCAATGTTTTAGGTTAGCAGCAGCAGTTTATTTATAAGTTGATAAAAAATACCTAAGCCGTGCGGTGTCGGCAGATTAGAATACAATTTTCACCACCTGTTCTCCGGCCGCGGGTGCGGTAAAATCAAAACATTCAGTACAGAACGCATAGCAGCGCTCTCTCAATAAATATTATGCTTCCCCCAAAACATAATCTAGGTTACCTAGGTCCCTTGCAACGCCTTAAGCCGAAGTAGTCATACCCTGGGATGCGCTTAGGTCTGTTGCATAGAGCCATCGGCGCTCACCACTGCTCGGTAAAACTGTGAAGACCATCTACGGACAAAAGCGAAAAGTCCGCATAAAAAAACACTAAGGGATTCAGCTATATTGAACCCGCCGGCCAATCGCATAGATTATGGCAAAGCACTTTATCATCAAGTAGACCAGCAGTGGGCGTTCACTGGCCGTTAAATTAAAAACAATGTCTTTCCATTATGCTTCGTTACACATAGAAACAATATTGTATTGTCAAAATTGTTTATTTTGACACAACGTAATTTATGAAAAAGTGGTGAATTATGAAGGCAGATTGTGGTCTTATGTGGATTTATTGTTTGCCATTTTCACGGGTGGTGACGTCTGGCGGCGGCAGGTGTCCGCGACGTCACAAACGTCGGGGGAATACGCGAAATATGGCGCGCGCGCAGCACTCGATTTAAAAACAATAGAGTTTCCGGTTCCGGCGCGCGCAGACCTCGCGGCGCCGGGCGGGGGTCGCTGGCTATTTTATATGTGCATACAAACACTACAGCTCAGTTGCTGGCTATAAGAGCATAAAAATCAGCTAGACATCGCCCACTTCAAAGAAGCTTTGAAAGTATTATTTTATTGTCGTAGAGAGCGGCATGGCTGTGTCTTTTTATTACTACTGATGTTTATGAGTGGTGGTTTATTTTTTATATTATAAAAAGTTACTCACTGAGGAAGCCGTTTGAGCAGCCGTTTGAACAGCAACGTCTTATCGTCTATAGTAAGAGTATTAAAATTGGGATCAAGCGATTGTTTCTAACTTATGACATAATAATGTTAAGTAAGGGCATCCCGAAACACTGGTTGTCGCACTTTTTATTCCGTTTCACTTTTTATAATCTCAACTAACCATTTCGACGAGAGAAATAAGTGAGATTGAAGTAGCAATCCTGCCGACACAATCGTTCACATTCCTGTAATTTTCCATGTGACGTTCTGTTCATAATTAATATTTGGAAACAAACTTTAATATACAATGACATCTCTATACATAGACGACCCATAAGGTGTCGCGGTTGAGACGACGACTGCAACACCAATGGTTCCGGGTTCGATCCCCGGGCAGTACAAACATTTGTGTGCATGAACATTTCTGTTTGTAATGGTCTGGGTGTTTTCTATGTATAATATGTATGTATTTACAAAAAAAGTACACAAGTGTGTTTATCCGTTGTTTAGTACCCATAATACAGGCTTCACGCTTAACTTGAGGCTAGATGGCGCTGTGTGAATGTCAGTGGATTATATTATTATATCTCTCTTCCTAAGTAAAGCTTAACATCAATTATTATAGCTGCAAGAATCATAATAAATGTTATAAATACGATACAGTTGGAAGAGTCGTTCAACTTTGATTACTGTTACAAGATAAGAATTTCAAGATAAAATCTGAAACGTATCTACAAGATATATATGCAACAAATGCGGGCTGCTTGTGAGGATCTGTTCACGTCGCGTACACACCACACGGCTTATGATGATTTGCTTCGACGGAATTCTACGATGATGGATTACTAACTTTAACGATTGCTTCTTAGTAGTTTAAACTTGAAAATATGGTTTTACGAGTCAGCAAACGCAAGATAACAATAAGAATACAACGAAATTGCAAATAGGAAATACCTACAGCCTACAGGTTATTTAAATTTTTTAAATGTATTTCATTTACCTAGTAGAAATGTGAAGTGAGTTACTGAGTGCCATGTATCAGCTGTAAGCTCCAGTGAGCTTATTTTTCGAAGCTACAATACTAAAGTTGAATAGTTGGGCTGAAGCTAACATGTGAGCCTAATATGTTCCCCACCTAAAGCTGTAATAAAATCATTAAACATTACTGATTCTGTACGTTAGTTTTTCAATTTTACTAATTGTAAAACAACACAACACAGCGCCCCCTCATTTTGTTAGTTAAAAGCAACCGCATTGACACACTCGTATAATAAACTACAAACTACTTATACACAGGTAATTGAGTGGTATTTTACAGTATGCGCGTACGAGCCGCTCACTAGAGCACAATGATTTCAAGAACAAATACTTAAATTTTATGGCGAGCCTAAAAACTAATTTGGAATTCGCAATTAAGGCGTAGATGAAAGCCGTCCCGGGCTGGACGCCGCGCAATTACTCCGCAATTAGTCTTGATGCGTGACGTGAACGCGTTGCTTTTTTAAATTTCCAGAATCCAAGTATGGTAATATTTAGCAATAACTCGGAACTGAGTAATTGGTGGCGGAAAAAGTCGGCAGAATGCTGCCGTTCCGTCTCGTCCTCGTCTGTCCCGCTCCAGTGGGACAAACGTCAAAATCCTTTTATTTAATCTAAGCTTGCAATAAGCAATGTCATAATTAATAATAATCTTTTATTGAAACTTATCTTTTATAACTTATCTTCTATTGAAATTCAAAGAACACAATGTTTTTATTAATATAAATTTCGACAATCATCTTTAAATTATTTATAACTTTAGTAGTAATAAATTCAATGCTATATCATAAAAAAATGTTTTAAGCATTTTTTACTAACGGATTTTTGCAAGAACTTAGGTAAGTCGCCATAGACATTATGATATATAAAACCACCAAATAAACACACAAATACGAATAGCACTTTGAGCTTTACACGAGTTACTTTTCAATTGTGTATGTAATGAAAACTTCGTAATTGTTATAATATTACTTGTTTGACACCAAATTGTTGGTATACGACGAGTAAGGTGTGTCATCTACCGAGTAATTTATTACTCTCTAGAAAGTTTCTACACAAATAACGTAACATTTTGAAAAATAAACAAATGTTTTATCATTATTAATTTTGGTAATATCTATGTATCTATAAGAGCAAAACAGGCCAACCCAACTTATTGAAGTCCACTGCTGCAAAACTGCGATATTGAAGATTTATAGCCCTTAGCAAAATGTTTTTTTTTCTAAATTTACCTTTGACTATTTCAATATTTGGAAGTTTATTTCTAACTTAGTTGTTTAAGTCCGTTATAATAATAAATAAAAATTTCTTTTTCTTTTCTTTTCTATGTATATCATTTTATATTATTATTTTAATGTACCAAATTTATAAAATTTCATTGTCCCGGTGTGAGGCAGCACCAGTCTTCAGGGCGGCGTGCCGCGGACGCCGCGCGAATTCATTTCCGCGTGTTTGTTCACTATTATGTTTGTTGAGATGATCGCATTTCTCAAATTATTCCAATAGACATTGCAGTTATTAATTGAAAGAAATTGATAGTTGTTTATATTGTTTCGTGGAATTCAGTGGAATGTAAAAATATTTAACGTTTATTTTTTTTTATATTATGAGTAGTGTTGTACATATTTTTAAACCACATCAAATGGCAAAAATTTGAACAGTTATTTGTACTATTTAGGGTACAGGAGCTTAAAAGTTATGTTAAAATTATACATTACAACTGATAGAAAAAAGGAAGGGATCTTCAGTTACTATTGAGAAAAATAAAAAAGTAAAGCAAAGGATCGCGTTGCATGTATTTTGTTGTTTATTACAGTGGTAGGTATCTAGCTCAAACTCAAGGAGGACTACAAGAAGGAAAGCAAGTCAGCTTTATAGCCGAGTAGATCGTTATTCGCTGTTAAACCATCCGCACCTCGGCCAGGCGAAGACAACGGATAAGTGAAATAGTTCGGCACTTTGGACTATTCACACATCTTACACAAAGTCTTTGCTCACGCCGAAATAATAGTTCATGCTGCCATTTACTATTCGGTATCTACATACCTTGCATTCCAATACCACGTACCGCTTGTTTGTGTAAGTAAGCTAGTTAATGAGTTGGGTAATGGAGCGAAGGTGGCAGCACAGCTCGGGCCGCGTAAGTTTTAATAAGCTGCGAGCGGCGCGTGTGTAATATAAGAATGCGAGGGGAAACTCCAGATCTAATTGAACTGCTGCGAGCTCTCGCCGACATATCTTTTGGCATGTTTAATGAACCGGCAACACTTGAACTTATTCGCATTAATTTACTCTTTCGTATTAATGGACCCGTCCCAAGTTTCGTATTCATTAGACGTCTCACACGTGTGCGGACCGTGCGTTGACAGTGACAAATTGATTTTGACGGAAAAAACTTTACCGTTACTTTTGCAGGAAATATTGTAAAAAATCTTTTCTCTTAGTTAATTTCAATGACTGTCTAAAACGGTAGTTAGATAACTTTTATTATAGAATAAAAACTTACTTATATAGATATCTATACTAATATTATAAATCTGAAGAGTGTGTTTGTTTGATTGTTTGTTTGAACGCGCTAATCTCAGGAACTATTGGTCCGATTTGAAAAAATCTTCAGTGTTAGATAGCTCATTTATCAAGGAAGGCTATAGGCTATATATAATCACGCAACTAGCAATAGAAGCAGAGCAGCAATGAAGAATGTTTTAAAATCCGGGGGAATTTTTTCATACTTGGAGCTTCCGCTGCGTACGCTGCGTAAACGGTTAAAGTTTCGCAAAAGTCATGTATGAGAGTATTGTTTCCCTTTTACAAAAAAGTCCGCGAGAGCATATGTCTATCTTTAAAGGTTAGTTCCCTATAATATATTTTACGCTGAAAATTTTAGTTAGGTCTCTTATACCCGGTAATTTCACTTGCTACAGTGCCCTCATCCCGAAACATAAAAGTGCAAACACTTCTATTTCACGGAACAATATCTGGCACTGCGGTGGTACCTACCTAGACGACTCAGTATGGAGTTTACCGCCTAGTGAACTAATCTCTACTCTTTCTCTATTCAACCTATCGCAGTCCACTGCTGGACATAGGTCTCCCCCATTTTGCACCAGACATCCCGGTCCTTCGCTTTTCTCATCCAGCTTCCACCAGCGACCTTTCGCAAGTCGTCGGTCCGGTATTCAATCTATACTCTCTATTACTATGGTAATCATATAGCTAGGAGGCAATCGGTGCAAGCGGCCGAGAGCTGCGTCCCGCTCGAACGCCGGCAAAGGGTTAAAAGCAGAACACTTCAACTTAATTAGTTTTATTTTTCACGGTTTCAACGTGATTTGCATCGCGCTCCGCCCCCCGCTCCCGCCCGCCCCCCGCTGCCGCCCGCCTCCTGCCACCTCCTCTGATTTATACACGCAATAAACTTGGGAATTGGAGATGCAATGGCGTATACTTTTTTACAGGGCATTTTGTGTACATTAAAGTGAAAATTCTTATGCTGAAATTAAACATTAAATAAATATCAACTGACATTCATAAAGCGTGAAGCTTGTATTAAGGGTACTAAACAACTAATAAACATACTTACCTATACATATTTTTGTGTACAGTAAACACAGTTCACAGAATACACATACTTACAAATTTTGAATAGTGTAGTACTAAAAGTTTTTGAGAAAAAAGGGTGTGACATACGAACAAACAGACAGACTTGGCGAATCTATAAAGGTTTCGTTTTTTGCCATTTAGCTACGTAACCCTAAAAACATCAGAAGTCGACGTCAAAGCTCTGACAACAGATTCCGTCAGATAATTCATCAATCAATATGATCGTAGCCGATAAGAAGACAATACTCGTGCCTATTGAATCATCATTAATAATGTGAATATTGGAATAAATCAATAACACATAATTTAATTTTTCCACTAGATTCGCGTAGACGACTAAGGCCTGTACACCCTATATGGGTAGACTCGTGCCCCTTAGTGATGATGGTGATGAATCAATCCTAAATCTAACCACAAACATAGTTCTGAAACTATAATGGAAATGGATTTTGTTATCATTCTGAGTTATTCATAAGCGTGTACAAAAGTCAAAGCCTTCCAAATCAGGCAGTCACTTATAGCATAAGGCTCATACGTCTTCAATGTCAATTAGCGAATAAGGGTTTGTCGTTTATACAGGCGGCGGTCCCATCAAAGGGCTACTAGATGAGCATTCAGAACACGCGTTTCTCCAAATCGATTACAACTAATTCGGGGTAATTAATGCCGCCGAAGTTTGTCTCGGTGGAGCGTGGTCTTGGCCGGATTCCGATGTGTTAGATACTGGGTATACGTTGTATATAGCATTGTCGCGGTGTTTCTTTGTCGGCGCGCATTCCGGCGCGGGCGCTGCGCGGGGCGGCCCCACTGAGCCCCGCCCGCCGCGCCAAGGGTTACCACGTGAAACAATCAAAAATACTGATTTCCATGGAAAAGTCTGAGATTTTATACAGCACGAGAAAAATCTCCCTACATATATAGTTAAAACACTGGGGCTCTAGTTCACGCGGTGCAACTTGCACACGCACGCGCAAAACGGTAAGCAGTGTGGTTTAACTTTTCATTTAAGATCTTTAAAATGTAAAGGCCCGGGAGATAAGTTAAAAAATCCTGAGATATGGTAACCCTAGGCGCGCCACAATACCTTCATTCGCCGATATCGATCGCCGTGACTTACTTCGTATGCTTCCACTTATGTGATCTTTTTATTTCCCACGTTCACGAGAAGCCCTCAATGCTTAGTCGGATGCCGTCTTTGTTACAGGTATATTGCATTGTTTGACTTATATATTGTTTAGATAATTATTAATTTGTAGTGACGAAACCTGACAACAAAGGCTAAACAGGTTACACATAATATCTAGTTTGTACTGAAATCTAAAAGAAGTTAGATATGTACACTTTTTGGTGAACAACTAATTTAGAAACTGTAATTCATAGAATTTTGATAGGTGATAGAAATAAAAACAATCTTAATGTTTAGGACTTCCGATTATGTCATGTTGAAGGCTAGAGTTAATACCACCTTACTAAAACATTTACAATATCAAATCGTTGATATATGCTAAAAAGTGTGCTCATATTAAATTCACTAGAAAGCAAAATCAGACAGCATCAACGTATAGGTTAGGAGATACTATTTTAACAGAACGTAATAATATTTTAAAAGAAGCTCTTTAAATTAAGAATGTTGTGTTTACCTGTAAGAAACTTAACATTTAGATCATATGGTGTATTGCAATTTAATATTCTTAATGTAAGACTAATGTTATGTTGTTGGTTTGAACCTAATAAATAAAAAAAAAATCTATCTATCTATAATTGTCTTAGGAAAACAATTCCCACCAAAAACATTTCGTGTAAAATGTTGCCAAGATGACAAGGTCTGCCCTGAGAAAAACATATCAGATCTCATGTAGAGCCAAAGTTCTGTATCTACTCGACCTAACCCTACTGACCCTTACTTCAACAAATTCTACATATCAGATAATATGCAGTCAGCCTGCAATATTTTACCAAACTAGGAAAAATCAAGCAAAATGACGTTCCCCAAAGGATTCAAACCCACGACCCCATGGTCACGCAGCCGAACGCTGTGACTACGGAGGCAGCTACTATAAAACTATTTAACTGAAAGTTGAATAATTGACCAATTGTTAAAAAACGGGTAAAAACTCATGAGTTCAATGATTACCTAAAACCGGCACTAAGAATCCCTATCGTTTACCATTCATAGTACTTAAGTGCAACCTCAAACTGAGTTGTCATTTGCGTAACCTGGTGGTTGCATGAATATGCATGCGCGTGTCGGCGCGTGCGCGGCCCCAAACGCCCTGCGGGTGCTTAAAATACGACACATCTAGCTGTGTGCCTGCTTGTGCTTTATGCTTATCTGAACTATAATTTGTAGGACGATTACCCGTTTAACATTGCAAATAGTTGGCAAATATCGAGTCAGTATAAAATGAGAGCGTCGGTGGCTCAATGGTGTGGACTGTTGGCTGAATGGTGAGAACTGAGGTTCAAATCCCACCACGTAGCAATAAGATTTCGAATTTTCGAAATTGTATGTACGTTAAAATAATAAATATAATAATAAAACGAAAATATCGTGAAGAAACCTGCGCACGCCTGCGAAGAAGAGATTCAAAGGTTGTGCGTAAAGTCGGCCAATCCGCACTGTGCCTGCATGGACGACGAAGGTCTAAACACGCTTACGGGCTCGTACCCTTCTGTGGGGACGTTTAATGAGAGGACGTTCCCGTTATGATGAAAAAATGAGAATTTTTGTTGTAGGCAGTACTTAGGGACCTAAAGTAGGTAGAGTTAGGCCGTGTAAATTCAGAAGCTTGACTCTATGTACATGAGATCTGATATCTTTTTCCCAGGGCAAAACTTATGTGGTTGTCTTAGCAATATTTTACAAGAAATATATTTGGTGGGATCATACATTTTCAGTATAACAATAACAAGGCATCATTAATTCTAACCTAAAATAATGTAATTAGGTACTGCTACTGACAGTCACGATTGGTGGGTACCAATCGTGACAAATAAATCAAAATTATTGCAAGCTCAATATAAAAGCCTTTTAATGTTTAGATATATTTTTTGTCTTTCATTTTTAAACGTATTATTTGATACATAAAACTGTTTCATAATTTAATGTTTATAGACATTTTAAAATCCGTATTTTTATAATAAAATTATTATGGAGAATGTAAGTTGGTATTTTAATTCTTGGTCGTAAAACATTTTAGAGCCCACTTAAGATAATCATTTAGCACATTCAGTGTTAGTGCCAGTAAAGCTTATCAACACGAGTATACAAAGCCTTTATCGTACACAACTATTTTTGAATACATTATTGTGATTTATTGTTTTTCAGTGCGTTAGTGGTCATTAAAATGTGATGGCATGAGTAACGGCGAGCGCGTGCACTCCTTAAATCACGTTATCAGTTGGGCAACTACCTAACTGCACCTTGGCTGTGATAAGGGCTCGGTGCGGGCTGTAAAAACGTCACGGATGATCGATGGCAGGGAGGTGCAGGCGCGCGGAATGCGTTCATACTGCACAGCTACTGACGACAACGGCTTACCTTATCTGTGCCTAACTTAAATGTGTTGAATAATACAGATGGTGAATAAATTCATACTTACAATTATTTGGAGTAGCTTTTTCTGGCAGTTTCAAGTACTGAGCGGTTTGGTTAATATATATTTAGTAATCTATAGGAGTAGGTTTAATACTAATTATATAATCATGAGTATAGCTCTATCTGACCTGAGGTCCAAACTAAGTGGCTACTTGATTTATATGAACTAGACATCTTCAAAGACTGTTGGGTTGGTAGGTTGGTACAATATGCCAAGGAGCGACATACACTTTTTTAGGTAGAGAACCATCTGCGCTCGCCACTTGCTCGCTGGAGTTGTGATGGCCATCTTTATCATTTTTAGAGTGGTCTGAACTATATTAATCTAATATACTTAATTAAATAACTTAAAAGTCTTCAAACTATTTTTATAAATCCTTGTCTCCGCCCCCCAGTAGTTTATCATTAGGTAAGTATACATAGAAACATAAATTTGTATTGTTGCTAAATCTAAAAATTAGATAATAATGATATCTTTATTTCTCAAGTATAATTACATTTTTAATGAGGCCCTGTCCCCTAAACTAGTTAAGGGGACAGGGCCTATAACGGGGTTCAATGTCTTTCCAAAACATTGTTGACTTAATGAGTACATAATGCTAAAGTGCTATTTACTAAACTGATGTACAAAATCTATCACTAATAAAATTGAGACCGTATCTATATAAAATTATTGTATAAAAACTCAGAGGAACAAGTATAAAACTAAACACCAAGTCCCGACACTATTACTTATAAGGAGATATTTTTTCGAGTAAATTGATATTTAATAAAAAATGTAAGACACATTTTGTACAAACTTCGTGATGAAAAAAACAAAATTAATTAAAACTTTCGTTCAAATCGACAAAAGTAATCTTACGTTCCTAAATTTGTATAATGAAACATTTTTTATTAGAATAAAAGAGCCGCTCAGGGTTCACGAGGTTTAACTGAGTGACATGCGACATTTTCACGCTCTAGGTACGCCTCGGGTGGGAACAGTTTTTGTGCAGTTATCAATACCATTTCCACGCGACGCTGCACCGCGGCGCAGCGCGACTGCATTTAAATTGCATACGACCTCGTTTTGGAGACATTCGGTCGCCGAGCCAGGCTTTTTTCAAGACGACCAGTTCTGTGGAATCTAATTAGTTACAATCAATATTTATGTATTTCCACGTAATTTGTTCATACGAGTTCTCAGGCATGAAAGAATTTTGTGTCATTTTAAATTAATCGCAGGTTTTACGTCATTTTGCCAAAACGAGAGATATTCTTTGGGAGTGGGAAAGTGTCACTCTGAATACTGTATGTATTTTATATAACCAGGCAATCGGTCCATCGGTTTAATTACAAGCGAGGTTTATCTGGCGGCGCGGCGCGTTTGATTGCGCCGATGCGCTGATAACAAATACCTCCGACTGCCCCGAAACACAGCGACAGCCGTTACATTTTTAAAACACTCAACAGATCCGCAATTAACATTTTAAAATGTACGCCATGTAGATAATTATATACACAGATATAAATACAAAACGTGTTTTTGAAATGGTGATGTTGTTTGGGAATGCAGTCTAGTTCATTGTTTTTTATGTTCAAGGGATGCCGTTTATTTCCGGTCACAAGAGGCATGCCCCTGCAACTCCTGCAAGGACTTGTAACGTTACATTTACGGTCTTATTAGGTACTCGAATAGGCTTTGATTCGATGTTTGAAATAAGTCAATTTAAAAATTCGTTGAAATATATCATGAGACAATTTTTGATATTGGTAAGTTTCGCTAGCATATCCCTAAGTTATTCTTTAACTTATTTATAAGTGAACCCTTGCCTTAGCTTTATTTATGAGCTCTTATGCTGGGTATTTCTTAGTCAAAATAATATACTTAAAGCAGATTTATTAAATGATGTGCGAGAGCTAAAGGACAGGGCGGCGTGACGCGCGGGCGGCGAGGTGTCGCGAGCTAATTAGCGCGGGCGGGCCACCCACCGCGCCGTTAGATTCCTCGCCCGCCTTATTTTTTACACCCTAATTAAGCTAATTTATCGAGACAATAAGAGAAATTATCGGTAGCCACCGCACCCGGTGACTGCCCGCTTTATGAGAGGTATTAAAGCGTCGGGTTTAGGGGCTACCGCGCTACACGCCCCGGTCGCCTTTGATGCCCCAATAAATACACAAAAGATCCCATCAGATAACCGCAGCCGCTCTAATGGAAGTCAACAGAAGAATTCTTTTGACAATGCCTTAAAATGCTAATAACACGAAGGCAAGCGGCGTCTAGAACGTACTGATAAGGAGGTGGCCGCAGGTGGACCGATTAAATGTGTATTTTATGGCAGATTAAGTTAACTGTTCGCTCCAAATGGATGTTTTATGGCCGCGTCCTTCGTTAGCTAGGAAAAACTGTGTTACCTAATTAAATTGACTGGTGCTGTCTAATATAGCCGAAGTTGGCGAGCGCTGTGGCCGCGTCATGTCGCCCCATTGCAGTTTTTATGCAGTATCTAATTATGTTCATTTGCATATGAGCTTTCAACATTATAAATTACGGAACGCGATAGTTTAGCATAATTTGCAGTTAGGTAGGCAAATTGTATTAGCTGGAACATGGCTGTAAAACCGCAAATTTATAAATACCTATTTGAGGACATTTTTATACTTCCGAAGGATTCTACACTACACATGAATTGTATAAATACCTAATAATAAATATCCACTGACATTCACACAGCGCCATTTAGCCAAGTTAAGCGTGAAGCCTGTATTATTATGGGTACTAAACAACGGATAAACATACTTATAATAAACTAGCGACCCGCCCCTGCTTCGCACGGGTGCAATGTTGATCGTAAAAGGCACGCTCCCGGCTTCCCCGTCGGCCGGTATCGCCGCAAACCAACCGCTACGCACCGCAATTTTTATATATTTAATATCTTCGAAAATGTTCATTTAAATCATATGCTGTAAAGAACTACTTAGATCTTTATTCAACAATGTATTTAAAATATTAAATTGGATAATATACCCCTCCCGCATGCGCACCCCCGCCAATGCGACGCCCACTTTGCAACGGGACGGCCGTGCAGCAGAATAATATTTTAATTTCGCCATAACTTGAAAACCAAACGTCCAATTTTATCATTCAAAGACCAAATATTATCTACGTAAACTTTTCTTAGCGATGAAATAATTTATTTTGTTAAGGATTAGTAGCATGAGTAAAATAAACGCGTTTTAATGTAGCCAAAAAAATTCAATTTTTTAAATAAAAAATGGTTGTTGTGCTTCACCCGACATAGGTAGGTATAGTGTGTCGGACTTTTTTGTAGATATTAATGAGATCTACACTTAGTTAGAACATTTTATAGTTCTATCTTTTATAGTTTAGGCAGAATACGCAAAAAAGCAACTTTTCTGGTAGTTTTTTCCTTTTTTGTCCGAAAAACCCAAAATATCTTACGGAACCCTATTTTTTTTCAAAATAAAATTTAGCCTATGTTATGCGGGATTAATTTAGCTTTCGAATGGTGAAAGAATTTTTAAAATCGGTCCAGTAGTTTTTGAGCCTATTCATTACAACCAAACAAACAAACAAACAAAGTTTTCCTCTTTATAATATACTTATAATAAATAAATAAATATCCACTGACATTCACACAGCGCCATCTAGCCCCAAGTTAAGCGTGAAGCCTCTATTATTGGTACTAAACAACGGATAAACATACAAATATAATTTTTTTTTGTAAATACATACATATTATTTATAGAAAACACCCAGACCATTACAAACAGACATGCTCATGCACACAAATGTTTGTAATACCCGGGAATCGAACCCGGAACCCTAAGTGTAGCAGTCGACGCGACGTGTCAACCGCTACACCAGATGGGTTGTCATTATTTTACGCCTATTTTCGCAAATTAAGATCAACTTTTACCGAAATCACCTGTAAAATAAGAAGAGTAAAATTTACCACAGAGTGAGGACAGTTGGCTATAACCAAAACAGTTATTATTAATGTCTATGTTCAGAAATTTGTGACAAAAAATAGTTTCTGCCGCTTCGCCGACCGCTGCGGCATGCGAGCTTCAATCGCCCAGCTCAATTTTTGAAGTCACAGTTCTAAATGAACCCGACCAAAATGTGTCTACTTCATCATCATCATCTCATTATACGTTCTCAACGTGGGGTTCGCGCCTATAGGCCTATATACCCTATACGGGTATACCCGTATAGGGTTTATAGGCCTTCGTAGTCGTCCACGCAGGCCCAGTGCGGATTGGATGACTTCACGCACAACCTTTGAATCACTTCACAGGCGTGCGTAGGTTTCCTTACGATGTTTTCTTACACCGGCACAGCGTCAGTTGTCGTACTTAGAATTTCGAAAATTTTAAAACATATTAGTAGGTTCGTGGCGGGATTTGAACCTGCGCCTTCCCGATCGGATGGTTACAGTCCTCACCATTGAGCCACCGACGCTACAAACACTTAAGATTATGAAATTAATAAATAAATTATATTAAGATAATGTACAAATATGGGCATTAAACACATTTATGAATCAATCATTAGTAAAAAGTTTCAAGTCAGAAGTTTCAATCATTAGTAACAACTATAATATATAATCATAATAAAGCATATTTTACTAGGAATTTAATAAATTTGCGTTTTTTGTTATCTTCAGTGATTTATACAAAACACTAAGAAATCGCTTGTGTAAAAAGTATTTTTAAATTACTAAGCGTCTGCACTTCATAGTAGCTAGTGCCATCTAGCGGTAGCTGTATCATATAGTTAGCCATTGTAATCGTATCGTATTATTTTATATATGAAAGGAACTTAAAAATGAATTGAATTGATTTGTTATGTTTTTATTTATGTCAAGTATTTATTAAACCTTAATTCAATAAAATCCATTTATGTGTAATCACAAGCGTGAATTGGAATACATGGAATGGAACGTCAGTTACGTCAGACGTCAGTTGTCATACATGACAGCTGTTTTTTTACTATGCTTTGTTTTTCTTCAATCTTGTTTGTAATATATTTCGCTTGCAGTTTCGTCAACTTTCACGAAAACAAACGTGTTTAGTCGTGCAAAAAATGCGCGTATCTTATCTTTATGGCTAGCTTGAATGTCGCAGAATGGTCACCGGACCAGGTGGCAGAATGGATGTCAGGTTTGTGGAGTGGTTTTTGCGGTGTTTTTGGTGGGTTCGGTGATCGGTAGTGAGTCATGGTGCGTGTGCAGGGCTGGGGCCGACGGTGGCGCGGTACGTGCCGGCGCTGCGGGAGCGCGGCCTCGACGGACACCGGCTGCTCATGCTGCGGTGCGATGACCTGGAGTACTTGGCATGCATATTATAGGACACCAAGAGTTACTGCTCGAAGCTGTCGAGCATTTACGTAACTTGTAAGTATTACTCTATGCAATGTAATCTGATAGTTATCATGTTCATAAGATGTAAACTCAGGTAATACTTTAATGATCTTCCAATGTTTGTAAAATTATGTGGTGTTTGTGGTATAACAGTCAAACATTTTAAAAAACCTGTCTTTGATTTTCTAAAATAAATGTTTCCGAACAAATAAATATGTTAAACATGTCATATCTCTCTCTTCAACCAATTGCAGATGTTATTTATCTTTTTCAAATCTTATCAACACTCAGTCTATATCACGGTTCACACATGATTCTGAAGTCGAAACAAAAAGAATCCAGCAGATATTGTTTGTCATAGCTCTAAACTGTTCAAATACTAAGTTATATAGACACAGACACAAAACCACATTACTTTTTTGATACATCATTTAAGTATATTACTTTTACATAAAAAACTTTTATTCTAAAAGTTATGTTCTTTCTTTAGTTCTGTCTATATCATAAACCAACCAAACAAACCTTTCAAACACATTTTAATAAAGAAAAGGTGTTTTTATGATTAACCATGAATATGAAAGTAAAAATTAGCAAATAACTCCATCAAAAAATTAAGAGACTCATAATAAATTTATAAATAAATATAATACACTGCTCATATTTAGAACAGTTTCAATGAATTGAAAGCCTACTATGTCTAACAAAGTATATTAATGTTGAAGTAATGCACAATTAATAAGGGTCCCCTATGTACCAGCACTTCCCCGCACGTCAGTGGCTCAATGGTGTGGACTGTCACCCTCCTACCGGGAGGACTGAGGTTCAAATCCCACCAATTTGGAAATATGTACGTTATCCGACGCTCTTACGGTGAAGAAAAAGATCGTGAGGAAACCTGCGCAGAGATTCAAAGGTTGTGCGTGAAGTCGTCCAACACGCACTGGGCCCGCGTGGACGTCTAAGGCCTATACACTCTATACGGCAACGCATCGCTATAGGCTCGTGCCCCTCGGTGGGGACGTTTAATGAGCTCATGATGTTTTTTTTTTTTCCGAACTGACTACTGCTGTTGGCCGCAGATGGCCTTTACAGCTTCACCGGGCAAGTGGCGAGCGCAGATGGCTCTCAGCCTTAAAATTTACACAACGAGCCTAAGGGCGTCCCCGAACGGGACTCGAACCTCGGCTTAGGGCGTTGCGGGGGTGCTTGGTAGCCTAACATATGTTTGGGGAGAAAAGCGGCCCGGCACATGCCGGTTACGCGAGTAGGGACTGTGCGAACCTACAGGGACACGCGACGATGGCCCCCGCCGGCGGGGGCGGAATCTCGGTTGTCGGTTTGTGGAGTGTAATTTTAGTGATTTAGCTATTTCGGCCGCCGATGCGGCGGCGACCGTGGTGGGATCGTCCGGATCGTCTAGCACGTCCCGTGGACGCCGACGTTTACGCGCGCGAGGTGAAATATTATTATTATTAGCTGCTGTTGTAGAATAATCAGCAATGAGCGGGTTTGAATGCCCTATTGCCGAGTCGAAGAAGCGAGCTGATGATGATGTACCCGCACTGACCTAATTTATAAGCATGAAAAATGCCACTGATCATACTAACATATGTATAGTAAAATATTACTCCATAATGTAGGTTTCACATTATTAACACTGGCTATACATATAGATGGGTAACATAAACTCAAGCGTCAGTTGGCAAGGGAGCAACTCAAGCACAGGCTCAGCAAAACTACAATCATGATTTTAGCATTGCTTGTAATCCTGTAACTCAAGCTTCTTTAATAGTTAAAGTATAATTAAGTTACTTAGACGTAAAGGCGATATGTTCAGTGTTATTGGAGTCTGATTCTGCACTTAGACCTTAATGTGGATGTTTAAAACGTTTTAAAATGCTGGCTTGAACACTTTGTAGGCCCAGAATATTAGATCTGCTTGCAGATCCTCATAGTCCAATTGTATAGTTCATTGACTTCAAAATAAAATTGCATATAAAGCTACAGTACAGCAAAATGGAGTTGCAACTAGGAGCTTAATACCTGTACTGTGCATTTTTCCGAAGTGCAAAATAATTATCGCTATCTACCTATCTTTATCTCTGGCATATCATAAGAAAATCTATTAAGATTTGAAAGTAAATGTATTTATTAATTACTAGTGTATTTATAAAAAATGTGAGTCATATATTATTGTGTGTCACTTATCTTAGCAGCTTATCTGTGGCATTGAGCTTCTGGACATTGTTTACGACACCATTGTCACATCGTAATAACTGATATACTAACATACTAAGCACCAAAAGATGATTTAACTTCACAAAAATGTTGCTTAAATCTTATAATATTTATAAAATAATATACATATGTTCTTCTTTGATGCTACCTGTTAATAAAAAAAATTGTTATATTCACCATTTTATAAATTATAATTTAAATAAAACTTTTGATTTGTTACTATCTGCTCAATGACTTGTACAAATATAAATATCCACTGACATTCACTCATCGCCATCTAGTCCCAAACTGCGCATTTAGCCTGTAACATGCATACTAAACAAAGGGTTATATAATTTTTTTGTTAAAGATATATAAGTATAAAACGCATAGACCAATACAAAAAAATATATGTGCATGCACACCAATGTTTGTACTGCCTGGGGATCAAACCCGGAACCTTTGGTATAATGGCCCATGTCTCAACCATTTGTTTTATAAATTAGTAAACATAGGTGTGTAAGCGACCCTGTTGCGTTGTATGTGAGTGAATGTGGTAGTAGTCCAAGAGCGTCAAATTTTTGGGAAGGTGTTTGTTGTGAGCTCAAAAAGTAAGGGGTTGATTTAGCCAGGCTACTCACCAGCCAAGTCTGCAATTTCGTGTAGGGGTATAAAAGGAGAGGAATAGATTTACATAAACATTAAACTAACACGATGCACAATCTCACTCAAAAACTGCAAATTCTGCCCATTGTGTCAGTTGGTCAGAATTTTCATTCATAATCACGTCGCTCGCTTTAAGTCATAGTGACATAGTAGTATGCTTATGATTTGCTTTTGTGCTCTTTTAATGACGCATTAAGGTTAAATTATTAATAATAAATGAATAAAATTTCATGTATAAATATAACAGTAAGTCAACATATGTTTCTAGGGGCTCGGGCAATTTTTGGTTGATATTTCATTGTGATTGTGCAAATAGTTAGTTTATCGAAAGGTATAGGAGAAGGTTTCAGCTTGCCTCAAATACCTTCGCGAAATGTGTTACAAGTTGTATTATAGCGATGTGCGTTACCCCGCGTCTGCAGCAGTACGAGTGGAAGCGCGAGTGCGTGCAGCACCTGGCGGCGCGCGCGTCCAGTGCGGCCTGTGCCCTGGCGCGGGCACTGGCGCGGGCGCCTGACGCCAGGCTGCCCACGCCCGGCGCTCGCCGATACCGCACACGCGCTAACGGCGCTGCGCCCGCTCGTCTGCTGGCTGCACAGGTGAGGGGGCTACTGGCGAACGGCTACTGCTCTTCGTTATAACTATTTTCTAGGTCTTCTAGGGGCCTTGGTACTGAGTCGTTAACAGTGGCGTTCGTAGTGTAGCGAGGTCTGATCTAGGCGCGAGCGAAATGCCTTAGCGAAGCCTTTTAACAGTATTTTTAGCTAAGAAGTATAGACACAATTTGCTAGTAATATTTTGAAAATGAGCGTCGGTGGTTCAATGATGTGGACTGTTGCCTTCGATCGGCGACCGTCCTGTTTACTTTATGACAAAAATTAAAGTACCGTCTTAATGGTATAGGTTATAAGCTTTTTTTGACCTTCGCATGTTTTTTTATCCTCTATAGGCAGACATTTGACCGCCATCTCACCTGATGGTATGTGATGATGCGGCCGAGGATGGATCATGTCTGCCTAGAAACAGCCTATTCACTCTTGCCTTAAAGACGGCCAGGTTGTTATGATCGGGGGAACGCATAAGGAGGCAAAGACTTCCATTCCTTTGCGGTGCGCATTAAGAACGAGACACCATAGCGGGCTGATGGATAGATGGAACGCTCGCCTCCGTCTTGTATCCCGATCGTGAAAAGGGGCTGGTGAAATTAACTCGTGTAATTCCATCGCACACTCACCGAAATGTATCCTGACGATGCTCAAGGCTATGCAGCTTAGCGTCAGTTTGCGAGTATGTGCGGTGTTTTTGGTAGTGAAGTATTAGTTGATAAGGTGTGAGCGCGCGGGCGGGTGGGTGTGTGTGTGTGCAGATGGTGGGACGGGTCGGGGCCGGGCGGGGGCGGCGGCGGCGGGGCGGGGGCGGGCTGGGCGCGCTGGCGGCGCAGCTGCTGCGGCTGTGGCTGGCGGCGGCCACGAGCGCGCAGCGGGACCGCTTCGCCGCGCACCCCGCCCGCGCCGTCGCGCACGCCGCCAGCGCCGCCGCCGCCGCCGCACACTACATCGTCACGGTAACACCGCACTCACATATTATACTAGCTGCTACACTCGAACGACTGAGCCGTCGCGGTACGTACCACCACACTGACAGACTTACATTCACATTTTATACTTGGTGGTAGACTCGATACTGGGTCGTCTAGGTACGTACCCCCGCTGAGCCTGATATCCGCCCGTCAAATAAGAGTGTTATGCACTTTTGTGTTACGGGATGAAGGCACTGTAGCTAGTGAAATTACAGAGTATAAAGGACCTTATATCTGTTGTCTCGGGTGGCGGACGCAGTGCGGCATTGATGGAGAATAATAACTGTTTATCAGTTGTTGGTCTCCTTCAATGCCAACTGTCTTGATCAGTCTTGTCAATTCCTTATAATTTTGACCTTAACGCGTCAGAAGCTTGTTAGCATACTACAATGTCATTTTGACATGTAGCGAGCGACGTGATTTAAATTGGAATGCATGAACATTTTGCCTGACGCGATGGCCAAAATTTGCCGTGTACACATTTTTAATGAGATTGTGCATCTAGTTACTTTATTATTTATCTAAGCCCACCACACACTGCTCATGCACTACCGCCCACCACACACTGCTCATGCACTACCGCCCACCACACACTGCTCATGCACTACCGCCACACACACTGCTCAAGCACTACGCCCACCACACACTGCTCATGCACTACCGCCACCACACACTGCTCATGCACTACCGCCACCACACACTGCTCATGCACTACCGCCCACCACACACTGCTCATGCACTACCGCCCACCACACACTGCTCATGCACTACCGCCCACACACTGCTCATGCACTACCGCCCACCACACACTGCTCATGCACTACCGCCCACCACACACTGCTCATGCACTACCGCCCACCACACACTGCTCATGCACTACCGCCCACCACACACTGCTCATGCACTACGCCCACACACACTGCTCATGCACTACCGCCCACCACACACTGCTCATGCACTACGCCACCGACTGCTGCGGCTGCGGCTACGACTGAAAGTGGACACGAAACACTAATCCAAATATTTTTAAGCTGGCGCCACTCTAACGATAAATAATTGCGATAAGTTTGAACATGTAAAAACTACTAATTTATCGCGTTAAGTGGTGGCTACACCTGAAGTTACGCCTATTGTCGCGATAATTAATGGCATTTCGTTAGTATCCGTTTGTGTGGCCCCAACATTACAAATTATCCAATTTAAACCTACACTGGCACCCAAACACACGCTTCGACTGTTGCTAGTGACGAACTCCGATAATGAAAGAAGCATTTCTAGAAATTACCGTAAATGTTCTTTACAAAAACCGATTATCCTAAATTGACTTGGAAATGATACTGTAAAAAATTCTTACAAATCTATAATTACTGTTTACATGTTAATAACGCCAAGTAGCAAACAACAAGAGCTGCTAATAGAACTCATCCCATTAATCGAAAATTCAATTGAGTAGGACATGAATCATGATGTCTTAATTGGCAACTTTATAATATCTAATTCCACCATCTTCTCATAGTCTGCATTAATCTCCCAGTTTTACAAATCTAATCGCGAGAAATACGTGCGATAACTGAATCTCTTATCGTCCGTCACATTCATTCACCAAATTACTTACTTTAGTCCAGGTTCCTGTACCTAATCGCTTCCTATTATAGTACAACAAATACAAGCATCAGTTTTTCAAGGTACTGACTGCCAAGTATTTGTTTGCATGTCCAGGACGTGTCGGACCCGATGATCCTGCAGCCGGCGTCGCTGGACTCGGTGACGCTGCGGCAGGGCACCAAGCCACTCGGCTTCAGCGTGGTGCGCTCGTTCTGCGCCACCAGCTCGCGGACATACGCTTCGGTTCGCCCGCCACGCCTCGGGCGCTGTGCACGAAGGCGATGAGATCGTCCAGGTATACTACTACTGTTATATACCATCTAGGTGGTTCAGTGAGCTATAATTAGCAATTTATATGAGCTTTACTAATTTCCACAAATGCCTTTTGGTCTCCGCAATGCACATAATATACGTTTCGGCTCGCCCGCCCACGGGTTGGGCGTTGAACATGAAGACGATGAGATCGTCCAGGTATACAACTTTCTATTGTATTCAAGTATCCCTGTCGGGACGATTCAGTAAGCAACATTCAGCACTATATTCGGGGTTATAAAATTATCGAAAGTGACTTTTGGTCTCCGTAATGCAAGTCAAACTTTCTAAGGTTTTATGGATTCAATACTCGGTTGCTAAGATTTTGCTTATGTATTCCGTGATGATGTTTTGATAACGAAAGCTGACAAAAAAATTGCATGTTTTTTGAGTAATATTAGTTCACCACAGTGTTACTAGTTAGCAATAGTTGTACTTCAGAACTGTCTGATCTTAAAATGTTAACTTCGCAAAATGCCAGCATTGTTAAAGTCTAATAATAATAATAGCCGCTATTTTATTGTGAGACTAGTTAAATGGCAGGCGTCCGTAGTCTTCCAAAGCCCAGATATCAAGTCCACCAAAACTCAATTCTTACCTCAGAACTGTATTATATTTACAATAGTCTTTACACCTAGCGGGGGTCATCGTGGGTTGTATCATATTGTGTATTCTGCGATGACATCCGCTACGCATAACTCATACTCAGATTATACATTTGAAAAAGAGTATCTGTGCTGATGGCTTCGGCCACACACACCAAAGGACCGAGCTGCTATTTGGTCCGTAAATCTTAAGGAATTCGAAAACAAATAGCGTACCGTGGGACGTTCTCCAGCCCGATGAAAAACGGAGGAGTGGGACATCTGGCGCAGAATGGGAGAGATCTATGTTAAGTGGACTGCGATAGGTTGTCTTCAACCTACCAATCAGTGTTGCCACCTTAGTTTTAGAAAAATGGCTATTTGTGATGTTAAAAAGGGCTAGATTGATTCAAAAGATTTTCTGTTCTAAATATGCTGAAATAATTATGGCATGAAGTCGGTTTTTTTAGACCGTCTAAAGAAAGGTCGTCATGACCGATGAAATAGCAAAAAAGTACTTGTTAGCATGTCGAAAAATTTCATAATTTGGTTACATTTTCAAGACAGGTAAAAAGAGCTACATTGCTCTTTTCGGGCTAAATCGTTAAAAAAGAAGTTCACTTTTTAGCTACCAAAGGGTTAAGGTGGCAACACTGCTACCAATCATCTCTCTTTTGTTGTTACGTTGGGATTTGTGTGTGAGTAGTGTGTGCCGGTGTGTAGTTGATTTGCAGGTTGTTGGGTGTAGATGGGCGTGTGGCGATGGGGTGGGGAGTGTGTGGAGAGGCGAGGCGCGCGGAGGAATTCTGGTGCGAAGGATCGC
>PQWD01014269.1:0-146077 GCA_019425675.1 Leucinodes orbonalis | reverse complement strand
TGGGCTGAGGACGAGACACGAAGGTTCTCATAATTATGAATTTCTTGACTCACTATGACACAAGTAAGCAAGAGGTATATACTGTGATCTATCTTTGATATCACTGCTGTTTATTGCGGCGGTAGACATTTCGGAGATTACTGGTAACGTTTAAGATGATTTAAAATAGTGTTCCTATATGAACAAGTGACGTACATTTGATTCCTAATTTCGTTTTAAAATAAATTAATTGAATAACAATGCACCCGCCAACCTGATATCAAGATGGCGGCTCACCGTAAATAACGGCGGCTGCGCATACGAATACGTATAAATGTACGGTACATTAACACATATTTTAGTAAAAAAACGTACATTTTTGTACACTTATATAGTGCCTTTGTGATTTATTTGGATGATTCTGTCATCTGCCATTCTGACGGATACTTTCGATTAGTGGGTGTTTGCTTTGGGCAGCTATTTTCTTAAATAATAGTCACCACAATAGGATACTATGCCCACAACGGTGACACGACGTTTGATCACTTATGAAACATTGTACGAGTATAATGCATAGAACGTATGTAAATTGTAATGAAAGTTACACCGAAGCGGGCATTTCGCCTAGAATAATCACAACGCGTGTATATTGGTTGTTGTTTAGGCGTACGTCAAATTTCCAAGGGGCGATTAAAGTTTAATGTAAAGTTGTAATAGAGGTCGGCTTTGTGTTGTTTACGATAATACGCTTTCCCAAATGGGGTGTAATTATTATTTGTGTCATAGTAATTTCAATGTTTTTTATCTCGGTATCTTAGTATATATTGAGGAAATATGTTTTTCATCAGCTTCATCATTTAAGCGTGTATAGACTACTATTGGACTAGGCCCCTATGGTATTTGAGCAGTAACTGATGGCCAGAATAGTTAATTGGGGAACGTTCCAAGGGCCTGTTCGTTGGTTAGAGTCCTGTATGCTGAACATCATGGTATTTCATCAACAGCTCGTCGCGTCCTACCGAGAACCACGAAAGCCTACCCATACAGGTGATTAGGCATTAGTCGTCCACGTGAGCCAAGTCGGAAAAGCCGATTTCAAGCACAACTCTTGAAATTCTTTGTAGGTGAGCGCGGGTTTCCTCATGATATTTCCGACACCATAAGAGCGTCAAATAAACGTACATATAATTTCAAAATTTTGAAAATACATTGGTATGGCTTTGATCGATATGACCTGGCGCTTCGAGCGTATTCTTATACCTACATATAAAAGGCCGGCAACGCAACTCACTGACCTCAGCTGTTGCGAATGTTTTGGGCGGCTCCAACACTTTACATCAGATGAGCGCATGCTTGTTTCCCTTCCTCTGTTATAAAAACGGCAACAGTCCACACCAATAAGCCACTGACAGACTGAATACTAGATTCATGGTCTGACTTATTTGATATTATCATCATTAACGAGCCTATAACGTTCTATTACAGGGCTCTGGCTTTTCCGCCAGCTACCTTTAGGGATATTGGATAGTATTCCACAAAGCGGGCTCAATGCAGATTGGTGACTGTTAACGACTACCATATAGTAGTCGGTAAGTGGTCGAAACGACGGCTGTACGTGGCCTCTAAAGCACAGCATCATCTTCCTTTGCAGCTATCCATGTGATACTGCCTGCAATGCCCTAACCAAAATGAAAACAATCGCACAAAGTGACTTTTACTATGCGATTGCATCTCGGCATTCCCTAATTTTAAGTGATCACTCAGATCGAGACCATAGAGACAGTCGGTTAGGCTATTATCATATCAATTATTAATTTCATTATGTATGCTTAATATAACATAATATCTGATTTTACATTCTACGTAATAAATGAGATCGAAATGCCTTGAAAACCGCGTAGGTTTCGAAACCCTACGCGTTTTTTTCCGAAAAGCCTTCCTGCTTCGGCTTAAATTAGATTAAGTCATTATCGAACGCTAAGAAGCAACAACGTGAGCTAGCTGCCACTCAAGTATAATTGCTAAATATGTATGTTTCTGTGAGGTCATTTTGCGGTTCTCTTGGCCAGATAATTTACTCTCTTATCTTACTTCTTTTCCACCTATTGCAGATCGCTAATGAACTTAGTTCTTCACACATATAGCGTCTGATTTCACCGTCCTTTGCTTTTCGTAACAAGCCTTCATCAGTATCCTTAACTCGGAGCGGTATACAAAAAAATATTATGTACTAATTTTATATAAGACAAGTATTTTGGTGATGTATCACAATGGAATAGGTGTCGGGAATCTGTGATTATGTCGAGGCGTGGTAGGGTGCTAGCACCCGGGCGGGGGGCGGAGCGCCCTCCTCCCCGCTCCTCCCCGCCACTCTCCGGGATCAGTAGCACGCTTGCAGCCTTCGAAGCAGGCCGAGTGCGCGTTATGCCGTATAACCTCTCGCCTGCGCTCCATCATACGAATCTCGCACTTCCTCCTCGGTTCGTTGCATCGATGCATGGACCGCACCATAAAACTAGATGCTTTACTGCACAACATCATTCATTATTCATAAATTCAACATCGACCAGCATTTAATGTCGTCGTTGCTCTCATTCCTTAATTTCATTAGGGTTCATCTGGAACGGTTGGCAGCTAGATTCATTGGTGACAGTCATCGAGCTCATTGTCACGCGTAGTGTTTAGTCAGCTGATGCAGTATGTTAGTCATGTAAAATGCGCAATTTATGTTTTAGTAAATTGGAACAATATATAAAAGGCAGTTAAAGAAATATATTGTTATTAATGACTTTCCTGAATGGTCACAATCATCTTGGCACGGAATTCATAGCCAGATGCGATAAAATAACTAGTCAATTATTATTATCAGTATAGTCTTGATTGCTAATTAATGCAGCTTTTAATCTATCTGGTTGTTTCCGTGTGGTGATTAGATATATTAAATAATTCTTGATATATCCCGTTATAACGTGATCGAATATTTCCATTGCCATCATAGAACAATATCGATTTGTATAACGCTCTAATCATGTAGTTGATCAGTATAATGTAGGTGGCATGTATGTTAAACTTTAATGTAATGTTAAAATAATAAAATAGAGGGGTGGTTAGTGCGCAATGTTGACAAGCTGTGCCAAGTGACAGTAACAGCTGACGTGAAGCCCCACGTTGGGCGCCATCCATTGGTCGGTCGGAAAGCGCGCCGCGGATGCAAGGTCATTCCATGGGTATCGAGCGGCACTAGTCAAATATTAAACGAATTGTACCCGTGCACGTACACCGGCAACAACATTATGCGTGATGTACAGTGAATACAAGAAATTCCCGCGTTGTCTTTAACTTTGTCATTAACAATGCACGGTACACTATAATGGGGCAAACCTGTTTTGGTAACTACGTAAATACTATTAATTATTAAAGACTTTTCGAAAATCGTCCGGTAAATTACGATATTTTATAATTTTAATAATAATTTATAAATAGGTTAATTATGCAGTATTTTCCTCGTTCCAAAATAATTTTATTCAATTTTTATATTTTAAAAAATTGGACAATAATGCGATACAATTTAAAATTTAATATTTAGTTCAGTATAAAACTACTGACTTAAAATGCCTGTAAATGTCAGCAGGTAACGGAAACGTTGGCAGCTGACAGAGGGTCAGCTCGCCGTAGGAAATTAACATGTCTATGTGTCGGGTGATGTACTGAACCCCGGCTATTGTCCTGCTTGAAACTAGGCCGACGTTTGAGGTGCCATTTCGTTTTTTTTTATTATTTTGACTGAATATTTTCATGACTGACCAATGTTTGTTAATGTGTTTGGGGGGATGGTAATTGGATACGGATGTGGTTGGTAATTGAATACGGCGCAAATTGTGCTCTATGGAATTCTTGCAATGATTGTAAATCTTGTTTAAAGTTTAAACAACTGTATGGTTTAATAAACTCCTTGAAATTGCTATTTAAATAGTCTGTAGGACTGCTCCTATATGAAAGTAAATTTGTAGAACGAAAGAGGCAAAATAACTTTGTCATTGAAAATCGATTCCTAAACACTTGTGTAAGAAAAGTGTGAGCAAGGGAAAGTTTAGAACATGGTCGAAGTTAGGGTGGGCGTTCGAGTGGTTGCATAGGGCTCGTCGCCAAGGTTACGGGTCGGTACGATCAGCTGGACTTACGTAAGGTGCGAGGGCGCGGGCGGGGGGCCGCTCGGGTGGAGGTTAGGGCCGATCGATAACTGCTTTTGCTTCTTGCTATACCCTACCGTTTGTATATTTACTGATACTGCGCGTTTGCTCATTTTCTACCTCATGCTGAAGTGATGTGGGTTGAGTCTTCTTGCTGGTTCCAGCATCTCCACGTGACTAATGTTTTCATAATAAACATGTCTTTGACATCCCGAATATATCTTTTCATATTTGAACCCGATATAACATTTTTAACATAATGTTTACTAATATAATGACTTTGTATGTATACCATAAATAAACAGACATACAGGTGTTTCTTTAGTATTAATGCCTACATAATGTATGTAAACAATGATAACTGACAAAGAAGCCAGCCAGTATAAAGTGAATCATTATATAAGTTATTTTAGTTTGTAACGACGATTAAACTACAAACACATACATGAGCAACATTTTATTTGAACATTCTCATGACCTGTAAGAAAACCTTCGAAATGATTTTAACAACTATGTGAACATAACAATTTACTGTTATATTTTTGAACGGGTACTGATTAAACAAGCTTCTATTAATTAGCATTTAACACCTCAAAAAAATATAAGGTAACTTCTTAATTACTAAGTCGGCCACGACAGACGCGCGTCTAAATAATAGTATCTCAGCCACATATTATATTTTATTCTATGAATGCCACTTTAAATATAACTCAGCACGGTAATTATTTTTTAGTATGCAGTTTGGTGTTTGAACACCAAACTTCTAAAATATTATAATATGGCACCAAAATAGTAATTCTATTAGCCTCTAATTTTATTATTTGGTATGATTAAAATGTAAGTCATCCTATATTTATTCCTCTTATATTAACACATTACAAACAGGATAAGCAAATTAAATGAAAATCAATTCGTAGGCTAGCCGGCCCAGAGGCAGAAAAAAATTTGGCTGGTATGCCGCGGTACGCTTGTTTCGCTCGCTTGGCTCGCGCATATGACCCCAGGTCACAGTTCTAACGAATATGGATAAAAACACTTAAAATTCTGACAACAAAGTTTATTGACCGGTTATGATTAACGATTGTATCATATATATTTTTTCAAGTTTCTTGTGAAAATCTTAATGCGGTTCACAAAATACATACATAAAAATACATACATATAGTTTCAACAGTAAAGGAAAGTGGCTGTGACATACGGACGGATAAACAGACAGACAACCATGACGAATCTATAAAGGTTCTGTTTGTAGCCATTTAAAAGATTAATACAAACACACATGTCACGATATCTCGAGAGAGATGCTTTGTAGAAGAAAAGTGTTGAGTTCTTTTTTGTAGAAAATTTTACAATGTACAAACTTTGCCTGAACTATTCTTTCGATAGCTCTCGGTATTTCAGACATAAATTTTTTGACCTCTGACCTCGAACAACAACGCACAAACGGGATTGATGGTGACTTTTGACATATCATTTGTAATGACGTAGTCAAGGCATGCACAAAAATCTAGCTTGTTGGGAATTAATGCAAACTGGAATGTCTATTTTGATTAGGCTATATGTCGTTTTCCCGATGTTTAGTTATTAAATGAGATGTTGTAGCACGTGGCCAAAAAAAGTTTTGTGGCCGGATTTATTATTTCTTTTTTGAACTGCCTCAAATTGTCAATGAATCATCTTAAAAATAATTAAATTCATAAATTAAATTCGGAATAAGAATTGAAAAAAATACCAGAATTTTTATATTGAATGCCGTAAAATTTTAAATTACAAAATATATTTTATGTAGGATTCACCTGGCAATTAAATTATTACGGTGTCAAAATTAAAATGCATCTCGTAGCTTTTATTAAATACGAGTATTAGCCTTTATTAGATTATTATTAACCCTTCGAACCCCAATGACGCCTTAAGGCGTCAGACACAATAGATTTTCAATTGTGTCCGGATTCTCGGCGTTCAATGGGTTAAATAAATATTCACTCTTAACACAACATCAAAAATATAGGATTTGTTCGTCTGTAGGCTTATGTAAAGATAGTTGGTATTTAAATTTCGCCATTTTCCGACACATTAGTCACGTCACGGCACGTAACGATAAAGCCCCGCAAGTCTATCGATTATCCTTGGCATGAATCAGTTTAGACAACATTAAAATTAGGTCAAGGTACAATATCATTCAATCTCTATTATGCAAATACGGGAATTTGGCGGGCTAGGTGGGTATACGGGTACGCCGTTTACTGCGGTGGAGGATATCGAATTTTTACTCGTTTGGGACTTTTACTTCTCTACACCGTGTTCCATTTCGTATCCCTTAACTTTAAGGGCAAATTATAAAAAGAAATATAATTCATTAAAAATATGGAGTTTCACATTAGTTGATACATTACTTTCAGAACCTAAAAAAAATTTTCGGAAGTAACATACCATGTCGTGTTTGATTTTTTTAAGTCAGAGAAAGACGATTTCGAAGTCATTGACAAGTTTTTCTTTATTGCTTGAAACCGATGTTGTCATATTTCATATAAATGGTCTTTTAACATGAATAATTACGAGTAGACCTAATTTTTAAAATCGTTATGTGTTTAAAATAAAATATTATTTTTTTATAGAATAATCATTTGAATGCCATTCGAGTCTTTACGATGGGGTCCAAATACCCTAGAGTCATGGGATGTGGAAAACATAATAAATTTAATTGCGTTGTGATAATTCTTATCACTGTTTGTTAACATTTAAAATATGGAAATAATATCAGTCGAAACCAGTTTCAACTATACACACACACACTATTATCAACACTGCTATTTAGTATTTTTCCTTGGTGTTTTGATTTTCTGTTAGTACCTATATAAGTTTTTCGTGATTGCTACAGGCTACTATGTACTACAAACAATATAGAACTTGTAGTTTACTTTTTAATCAATTAATACTAGTTATTTACGTTTTTTCGTTTAATTTTACTTATTTGATTCTTGCTATGAGGCAAGGCTGATAAAAGATTTTTCAAAAAATGTATGTTGTTATTAGGATTCTATCGCATCCACCAGGTCTGTGTACTGACTGGCTCCATATTCAGTGGGAATCGTAGTATTAAATGGTTTCTCCATTTATTTTAATGCTACCGGCCTGTGTAAACACATTTGAAATATTTTAAAACGTGGGCTAGAATGCTCGCCGTCGGTGTGTTGGTAGTTTTAGCATTTGTTATATACGACATATGGAAACAGCGAGCTGGTGACAACTTTAGATTGCCGGAACGCGTTGCATGTACTGTATGCATATATGCAAACGCCGATTGGCGAAACTTGTATGTTGTATCAAATATCTCTGTGCGGCATTTGGTTTGCAGTGCTGATATGGATTACATCTGTGTTTGTTTTTCATTGGTATGTAGCATTGGCATTGGGTACCTAAGAAGCGTATTCGTATGTTGATTGTAGATACCGATGGTATATTCTTTACACTAACAAACCTTAAAAATAAATTATGTCGTGTGCCTGAAGGAAACCGTGTATATATTCGCCTTGATCTAACTATTTTTCACGCACAGTTATGACTTTGTATACCGGTGTCCCGGTTATGAGTTGTGATAGGCAGTGACATTTAAGGGTACTGTGATTTAACAGCTTTACGTCATAATTTAGCAACTGCACTGCCGTACCTTTCAATGGTATAAACAACAATGTATCACTGGTGTACAATAGGCAACACTTCTCATCAGGTGAACTTCATCGTCATCATGGCAGCCGAGTATGCCCACTGCCTTACGTTAGCCTCTTCCACTAATATCAGTCGACATCTGACAACTACTCGTAATCTTAACGAGATCACCGGTCCATCTGGTTAGGGTGGCCTACGCTCGAAGGGGTTTACGCCCTGTCATAAGTTAAAGGTTCTACGCACTATGTGCCCTGCCCACTGCCACTTCAAGTTTCTTATCCTGCGGGTAATGATGGTCACTCTTGTTCTCCAACGGTTTTCTTATTTTGAACGTTATAGCTTAGGGAAAAACATAGCCTTTGCAAAAAGACGTTGGGCGACCCCCAGATGAATTTATGACATTGAAGATATGACGAAATTTCTGCATCGGTAATTTTAAATATAGGTACCTAGTATTGATAGGTAATGCTATATAAAATATTAAAACTATTTATAGAGGTTTATATTGTGTCTTCCTGCTTTACTATAACATACTTTTTATTCGAAATATATGTATGTATCTTTCTGTTAGCAATAGGTTGATACTAATTTTAAAATTGTTTTACCAACTTACTTATGTAGAAGAGGCGTGACGTTTTTAATACCTTTTGAAATTATTTTATTATTACTAGTATTGGTTGAGTCTCGCAATTTAACTAGTTGAAACTTAGGTAGGTGGTTATCTTTTATAACATTGTAAAATGTACATATTAAGTTAAGTAAAAAATACATATGCATAAATAAGTCCCCAAAACATATACTCTACTCATTAATAAAATATAAGTCTTTAAAATTAATTTTGCGATTGATATATGACATTTTTCTTCAAATCACATCACAAAGTCATATTCTGACTTAGACACCCTAGATTCTCAATTGTTTTTGTAGGCCTATCATTTGAAGGGTAAATAAGTAAGCTTAAATCTTTTCCAGCATACGGTTTTCAAAGTAATCGCGTTGCCGCATGAATTTTCATAGGAGCATAATATGCTTAGGTAGTCGGAGCTTGAGCGTAGTGTAGTCATTTCGTATGCGCGTTTCATTTCGTCTCCGAGTTACACCGTCGAGACAGGTGCATAATTTATTTTTCTCACGTTCTTCTAAATTTATTCCGTGCCACGTATCGCTTTGGCTATGATTACCTTATAATAACTGTAATTGACGTGTGTTTGGGTGAGCCTGACTGGATTTGCTAAATTTATGCGTATCTGAAATAAGTGTATGAATTTTGGAGATATTTTTTATAAATAGAACTCCATACTAAGCCGATAAGTATAATACTGAGTTAGTGACTACGTTGTGGTCTCAAGTTGCCTATGTTGGGTACCGCGTGGATATTTTATCAGGAGAATACTTCTTTGACAGTTTACAGTTTATTTTATCAAGTATCAAACAGTTTATGGCATGGCTGAAATTACAGGCATGTAACTTCATGCCTGCACTTTACACTGATTTAGGTTTTAATCTCCGTTTAGATTTATTTTATGGAAGAGTAATCTGACATTGTGTGCAATTCACTATGCTGCAAACGGATATAAAAGAAAATCAAGAATAGGAATAGCAAATAAGTTTCATCACATTAGTGTAATTTGCATTATCAATTTATTTTGAATGACTCACTTCATAAAGTGAGTCAAATACAGATCTTATTACCTAGTAAGGTGTCATGTCAGTGACATAAATTTGATACAATTGAACGATATGGTTGAATAACAAAAACAAATTGCTAAACGTGAATGTCCCTATAGCACATACACGAAAATATATTTTTTATACTAATCTTATGTATCAAATTTGATATTTCAAGAACAAGATAAAAGTTCTTCGTATTATTTCACATACAGTTCAAACGATCTTAGTAGCTGGAAATCTAGATATCAGTGATAAGATCTGAAATAAAGATTATTAAGAAATCGACGTTTGTAGAACGCTTAAAATATTATAACGCCTTTAAAATTTCAATAAACACGCTGTGAAACATTGCCCATTGAAATATGACAGGCGTTACATAAATCTGATATCCGCTTATCGTTTGGAATACCTACCTATTCTTGAATACTATACATTTTCGTCGTACTAATATAATACAAATGTGAGATTGTAAAATTAAATCTTTTAATAAATAATAATAAAATATCGTTTATTACTCAATAAAGTTTACAATCTTGTGGTGAGACAGCTCCTGTAAGTAATTGTATTGCACAGGTACTTGTGTCGGAGCGTCTCGCGCCGTTTTAATTTAATCTTGATTTTAAGTAAAGTAATTTTATCAACTGTAACAGTTTTATTTATAAGCATTTTATAATCGTAACAAAATAGTGTGTGCTAATCAATATAAAATGAAATAATAATATCATTGTCTTAAACTTATTTCATTTCAAAATCACCTGTAAATGTTCTGAAGGTACTAAATTTAAAATAACCATATGCTCAGATACAGATGAGAGTGCAGTTATTTAAATGATCGTCGTGCGTTAAATTAATTATGTAATAAAATTAAATCTTGACCTGTTTTTCAAGTACCTTACTGTAACTCGCATGGTTTGTGGTTTGCGTAACTAAATTAAAGAGGGCTTTAAATTATTCTGACGCATTTTTCTTCAAATGTTTAGTAAGATGGTCTTAAATCAACCTTACAATTGAAGGATTTTAGCTCAAAAAGTTTCACTGAAAATAATTATATGTATGTACTCACTTTGTTTTCTAATGTAGTGGTAGATACTATTGCGCTGTTGTTGAGGAATCGTACCGACAACAAATTTACACTTCCGATTAAAAGTGACATATCCTTTGAGAATAAAATTTGTGTAATGCATCTGCCATTTATAAGATCATGCGTATCAAGTTGTTTTATCATTTCACGCTTACGCTCACGTAGTACCGTAGCAAATTTATGCACAATTTGTTTTGCATTGATGTTACGCTTCGCTTTATGTTTTATTTACGTGGCTTTGGTTGTTTCTGTTGTGTTGCAGCCGACGTTGATAGTGGTGTTTGGCGGTGCGTGTGATGTTAGTGTGGTCGCGGGGCTGGTAGTGCGCGAGCTTGTGGGCGGGATGTCGTCGCCAGCGCGCGCTCCGCCGCCCCCCGGCGCGGCCATGCTGCCGCCGGGGCCGGGGCCCTCGCGACAGCGCTCCCTCAGGGACCGACTCCGCGAAGGAATCACCGGACCTTTCCATTGGCAGTAAGTTGTGCTCACACACTGTGCTTTACAGATTACAGGCGCCGCAACCAGACGTCGCATCGTTTACGTGCCAATATTATTTTAACCGCTTTTATGGAATGCTTTAAAGGAGTGCATGGCTTTGAACTTTAGTTTTTTTTTAAACTCTGAAGTGGTACTGACAGTAATTATTTATCCACGTGTGTCAACATAAGATAAAATCTTGACATCCCATCTTGTAGCTTGATGGTATTTTCGCGTGCGACCGTGCTTCTGCTGTGAGAATGCTACCTAAAAGTTTCGTCATACTGTTAAAAATACGTATAATTTAGATTAATGTTACCGCCGTAAGTTTAGGTACCTACAGTGGATCGTTTTATGTACAACATCACGCCAAGGGAAAGTTCGTAAAACTAATAACTTTGTCAGGTGCCTGTCAACGAAATTATATTACTTAACATCACGTGATTGAAATAATACAGAAATGTAGAGTGAAAAAAGACGTTGATAAACGATGGGAATTATAGAGTTTCCAAAATGTACGTTGCTTTTTTAGACTTAATATTTATAGCCTCGGCTGAGCAGATGAATTGTTTAAGTAATTTTTCATATTGTATTTTATTGGTATGTCATAAATAAGTTTACAATTCAATGTTTCTCGTGGACATTAATTCCATTGCTATTTATTTTATTTATATTGTCTTTTACAAGTGACTCAAATATTAGTATTCGATTAAAGCAATGTAATTGTATTCACATATTTGCTTTATTTGTTTTTTCACTGCAGTGGGATGATTTGGTCTGTTGATGATGACGATGTTTTACACAAACTGAGTAACTTTGGGTTAGTTACTCTACTCAAAAATGCCCTATTTAAACAAGTCTTTAAAAGACACTTAAGTCGTTTTAGAATCTCTGATCATAAATTTATAACATATAAAAACCCAAAACAAGGACATGTTTAAAGTAATAAATGTTTTGCTGCCCGGGGAATCCAGGGATCGAACCAGTAACGCTTAGTGTAATAACCGACATCTTTATAATAACACCGGATGGGATGTCCAATTTATTACTATTAACATATTACTATGATGTTACCTTGAAGTTGTCGACCGAATATCCTGAATTTATCCCGATAAATAAGTGTATAGTCTTGGTGAGCGGATATCCCGTGCAAGCCTAATGTATTTCCTCTCGTTTGATGCGCGTCCTACGCAGTAGATCCCGGGATGCTGCCCGTAAAGTTATATTGGTCCCGGGGAGGGCCGGCATTAAAGTGTCAAATCGGCTGTGGGACCGTGCGTCCGTAAATTCAACAAAGTACCCGCGTTTGACGTGAGGGGCTTTCACTAACATGAAAGCGGAAAAAGTGGGGAATGTTAACGCGAAAACTCGTCTGGCTCAGCGTATTTTTCTCTATTAATATGAACGGTTCCATCTCGTGTGACTTTAACGTTTTTGGGTAGTACTAAAGTCCGTTTTTGGGTAGTACTAAAGTCTTTGTTTGAATAATAGTAACCATATATTTCTCTCATCGTTATCGTGTAGTCAAATTCATGTGTTCTGGTCAGTTTGAAAACCCTTCATTGGAGTAGGCTATTAAAAATTATAAAAATACGAGGAAGAAGTCGGGAACGGGTAACACAAAAACTTGACTAGCTTAGCGTATTTTTCTCTGTCAAAATGAACGTTTGGATCTGTATCGTGTAACTCTAGCGATTTTGGCCAGTGCTTAATTCTTTACCCAAAAATTAAAATATATATTTTTAATAACATTATTTACGTAAGATATATTGTCTTCTCGTTATTATATGTGCAGACAAATTTCAAATGATTCGGCTAATATACTCTCATTGGAGTGAGCTCCCATTCAAAGAAATATTTTTAGAGATAGCATATTCCTTATTCTAAGGGAATGTTCAGGAATGGGACGTAGGGAGTATGCTCAAGTAAAGATAGGAATCTATCAGTGTGAAGAAGATGTTCGAACTTCCATTACTAACGTTACTACCATTTCTACCGATCGTTAGCTATCTGAATCCAGCAGCTGTCAATGTTGAAGGATGGTGGTACGCATTAACCTTTTAACCACGCTAAAGCCAAATCTTGAGAGTTGAAATCGAAATTAAAAGGAAAGGTATTAAGGAAACCCAGTTGGAAAACTAGTGTATACAAAGACAGTATAACCGAGCGTTTTCGCTAAAATGTTTTAAAAATAATCTCGTTGGCGATGCCGTCGGGTGCCCCGGATGTACTACGTTTTATTAAGTTTCTCTTCGAGTGGAAAAATGTTTGAAATCAACTTGCGGAGGATGTTCTTTATTAGATTTTTTGGTTAGGCGCGGTAGTATTTTCTCGGCTTGTTTAACGGGTAAACTAGTTTTGCTCAAGCTATTTGAGGCTCAGGAATAAGTATGTAGGTATATTTATGAACGTGCGCGGTAGGTTCATGTATAAAATATTCACTCATTCGTTAATTTGACAATCCCTGTTGTGTAACGGTTGAGAAGTCGGCTATTACTAAATATGTCTGTTTGTATGGATGTTTCTTTGTATGACATGTTTGTATTTTGCAAAAAAGTAAACCTGTGTGTTTATACGTTGTTTATCTGTATCACAATGCAAATAAGCTCCTTGTTAAATTAATGCTAGATGACGCTGTGTAAATGTCTGTGATTTGAGGGTTCCGTAGCCAAATGGCAATAAACGGAACCCTTATAAAAAATCTAATGATACGCCTGATCATGGCAGATGCAGTGTTTAAGGAAATCAATATAGCAGGTAGTCATTATTTTTCGTCAACATTGCAACAACTCTCATACCTGGTAGCTACAATGCTCTCTTACTGAAATAGGAGTGCAAAACACTCCTATTTTACGGGACCATATCTGGCACTGCAGTGGTCCCTTCCTAGATGACTCAGTACCGAGTCTACAGCCTAGTGAATAGGTATTTGTGTTATACATAAAAAAACGTATTTTTAAGTTTCACTAAATATTTTGTACTGATGATGCTATAAATAAACTTGCGTGTAACATAAACCAAGTCTGTTTATTGTATAGGCTTAGAAAAACATTGATTGTATCCGTGTCTAATTCAGATGTTTTATAGTTTAAATGTTTTGTCAATACGCCGAAGTATTTACAAGTTCCAAATAGTGTTGATAAAGTTTTTGTTCGTCGCTATAATAGGCATCTTGTGTAACTTATACCTTACAAAAGTTTGGAAGCAGGTTCATAAAAGAAGCAGGGGTTCTTTGTTGTTAGTTTGACCGAGCCTTGAATATTAAGGTTTCTTTTTGGAGTAATAATCGTTTACAGCTGTTCCATAGCACGCGAGCGTCGCACTCTGTCGTCTACCCCCGATTCCAATTTGCTGTTCCCATCTGGGGCATCCAATTTAAACGACTGCATGTCTGGTGCCTTTTATCTGATGTTAACTGGCCCAAGTGCCACGGCGATGCTAATAAGATTTAACTTTGTAAGACTAATTTGCCTCTTCTATTCTATAATTAATATCTTAATGTCACTTATAAATATTAATTATAGAATCGCTTTATTACTAATTACAAATAGGTAAAATGTATATGAAAATTGGCATTAAGGTACCTAACTGCCTTTAGGAGGAAACACTAAAAAAACATCAATTCCAATGAATTTTCAGAGATCCGATATCATATTTATTGGAAGTTTGTTATCTTAAAATTTTATTCACTTATTACCTACTGATAAATGAGATCAGACCACATCTTGGCAAAGCCGTTCAGCTCGATTTCTCATCTACTTGACAATTGGAAACTGTTTGGAACGTGGAGGCCGGATATATTGTACAAAATGCCCTAGTCCAGTTGCGGTTGGTTTTAGAACTGATAAAGAAAACGAATCAGACCTATAATTCCGTAGCGGATGAAATCCCCCATTGAGTCCATCCACCTAACGCAGAGTAACACACGTGTAAATATTGTAATCGTTTAAATGTTTTCATATCTATTTATAAATAATTCCTAAATGAAATAGCAAGTCAAATTGCGTACTAAATAAGTATTCGTGTCATCGTTTGATATATTTTCCTTATACGTGATATAGATCGCGTTGATTAGGTGCATGCCGCTAAACACGTCTTCCTCGGAGCCCATAGGCGTTTAGCTCGCAAATATTTAGGTTGCACAATGCCAGCTATCGTCTTGTGTACTTTGCCTCCACCAACTCCTTATCTAAGGTTTGCAGCCAGACTAGGGAGATGGCCTTTCAAACTAAACTAAATCTCTCTTGTTTACAGGCACCCTTCATGCTCCGTGATTTAATTAAAAACAGGCCGTCCTTAATCCCTTGTTTCGGTCGTCATTAAGTAGACACCTTAAAGGGCCACCTCTGTGGAAAAGTTGCGTCAGTTTAACAAGGCTTGGAATTGAAATTAATATTAAAAGGACTTTCAACAGTGTCATCTAAACAATAACAGTTTATTTGATGACAAAAATTTTGACACCGTGAGCACACCTGCGAAGAGATTCAAAGGTTGAGTGAAGTCGGCCAATCCGCACTGGGCCCGCGTGGATGACTAAGGCCTTTATACCCGGGTACGGGTAGGCTCATGCCGCCCGGTAGGGACGTTTGATGAGCTGATTATGATGATGATTGATATGATTATTGGCTTCTGACTAAAGTACCGGACATTGTTTTGATACAGAAATGTAAACGGTATGCATTATCCCAAATTATATCTATACACGAGTACGTAATTTCATAGCAGTAAAAAAAGCTGCTAAACCGTTTCACAAATCGTTCATTGGAACATGCAGTGAGGTATATAAAACGATCGAAACGAATTGCAGACAGGGTGGGTATTCGTTCGACCCAGTTTCCAACGGCTAATTCATTCGCGACAGTTTCACATATTTGCAGTTAGGTTTTGTGCACTGTCGCGCGGCTTCGCGTCCTTGGCCGATATAAAATGTTTAGGTGAGAGTTGTCTACGGCGGAACAGCCAGAACGAGGGAGCATTACCCCACATTGTTCTCTTTGCTTGTCGCTAGTAGGCACAGATTTAAATCTGTTCTTGGTATTTTTTTTCAATATAAGTAGTCAATTGCACAGGCTGTGTATGCGATTGTGGGAGGTGTATTTTATGTAAGTAGTACCATGTCTTACTTATATAGGAAGTGTCATATCATAAACGACTGGGGGTACACTGCTACAAAGGTTTGCAACTGCCTGATTCACTTAAAAATATTTTTTTTCAAAATCTGAAAATTTCATTAAATGACCCTTTCTTGAGATTGATGTTAAGTGCAAGTGCAAATTGCACAAAATGACCCCTAATAGAACCAGTTTCTTCACGGCTCCTCTCAGAGCCCTAAAATATACTATTTATTATCCGCCGAACAACAGCTTTTGCAGAATAATACGGGTAGATAGCTGTTCTGGATGACTTTTTAATCGATCTCCTTCTACTGATACACAGATAATTTTACTTTTTAAAATGAAATGGATGACTCTTTGCTCTTCGGATTTGACAGACGCAGTATCGAAGGAAACCTACAATCGATATTAGTTATTATTTTTCTACCAACACAACCCTGAGCCTGTCTAGGGTGACGAGATTTTACTGTTATGATAAAAAAGTTCACCAGCTGCTGTACTCTTTTCTGGATACACAGAAGTGTACACACTCCTATTTGACGGTAGTATCTATCTTGCACTGCGATGAGGACTTAATAAGACAACTCAGTATCGGCTACATAAGTACCTAGTTTTTTTATGTTGTGAGAATATTTTACGGATGTATGTCGTAATTCTGGTGCAGTGTCTTCCGCAATTACAGTTGCAGTTTTACTTGTTTGTGAATTGCTCGGATGAAATTAATGAGTCATGCATGATCTTGATCTGTCGGCGTAATTGAAACAAGTACGTTAGCGGACCAAAGATAGACTTTGTTAAGGACATTCTGCGTTTACGTGGATGCCCTTTGTGGCATGCTAACTGACTGATACTGCAAAGCTTAGTTGTCTTTTGATTTTAAAGTGATAATTTAGTGAAAAGAAATAATGAGCTAATAGGGTTTTTGTGCAATAAAATGTTGATCAATTTAGTTGTGTATTTTTTTTATTTACTAATTCTAATGAAACTTATGTTTTGCTAAGTGAAAAGCGCTTTCAAAAAGTCATCAAAATGTTTTTGCACCAACTTAAAATTGTAGGTAATATAAAATATCTGGTCACTTATTTGTTTCGTTTCTTTGTCATTCATTTTAATATTGTAACCTTTTTCTACTTACTACGTATGTCATGTGTAAAATGTTTGATCAATTTGCAAATATAGTTTCTATGCGTCAAGTTCGTCATGGATACTATAGAAATTATCAATGGGGAGGGGTGTTGAAAGGTCGATTGTTAACCCATCACCGGTCGTGATGAGTTGGCGCCCGAGGTCGTGGCAGTTGTTTATTTATTCATTACTTCAAGCGCTGTTGCTTTGTGCGCGCGTCGTGCAGTCACGCGCTCCTACAACGCGCAAAGTTGTCTCAAACGCAAACACATTGTCGTCCATTTAGACCGGCCAAATCGATTTCACAGTATCGCCTGCGCACAGGTGTATCCATTTTCCCTTTTTAACTGTCAATTGTTGTTGGCGTTGTCTTATATAATTGCGTGAATCACCTTGCTTATTGTGTTTTGTAGCGGTTTTCGTCAATATGTTTATATGTTAACCGTAAATATGAACTGGAGCTGGTTGAAATCATTATTTTTGCTATGTCAACTTTTTTCCGACTGTGGAGGACAGTTACAGAAGGAAATTAACGATGAAAGTACTTCAAATCCGTGATTGAAGACAAAGATTTTGTGCAGAAAACGGTATCTTGACGCTTGACACATACTCAAAAAATTTCCCTGAGATCACAGCCTCCAACTTTTAGGATCTAAAATAAACTCAACTAATAGTTGTTTCGTGTAGGCCGTATCAGTAGTATAGTGTAGGCCGAACCCCAACTAGATGGACTGATGACCTGGTTCAGGTGGCGGGTAGCAGATGGATGTCAACTGCTAGGGATCGGTCCGCGAGAAAATCATTAGGAGAGAGGTTATCGTTTAGCAGTGGACATATAAGGCTGTGATGATATGATGATAGCTTGCCTCCGTGGTCTAGTGGGTACACTGTTTGGCTTAGACGGCTGCGTGACCTGGAGATCGTGGGCTCCAATCCCACGGGGAAACGTCAATTTATGCGATTCTGAATGACCTATTTATCCGAAAATAGAGATGGTTCCGTGCACCGAAAGGCACGTGAAGCCATCGGCCCAAGCTACGATCTTAGGCTGGTCGTTAATACCCACCAATCTGCATTAGACCAGCGTGGTAGATGACGGCCCAATATTCCCATAGCTATGCTGAGCGGGAAGGCGTGTACCCTGCATGGGGCCGTTATAGGATAAAATTCACTAGCTCGGCTTAAGTTCCGAAACCCCTTAATGGTGACGATTTGGTAGCTGTGCCATCCAACTAGTCAGTTGTTATAAACAGTTATTTTAATAACGATTAATTTCAGTAATGTTGATTTCAATTAAAAACATTTTGTGGTAGTATGGTGGCGTTGTTTGCCCCATCAGTTTGTTTGGCCAACCGTCGGCGGTGGATAAGATAACTCTATTATACGACTGTCCGTTATCCGTCTAGTTCGCTATGACAGATGTTGACAGCCCTCTTTTTTTTCTGCAAATATTTTTCTCGGAGAAATTCTTGAGCCCTGTTGAGTATTTTTGAAGGACAATAATTCTCGTAATTACCTACATTAAATCTAGATGACAGTGAAATTTTATGATTTCTTTGTTGTATGACATGTCTAGCACGTTGTAGCACATCTCCTCCTCAATCCGTGGGTTTTGTGATGTAGCTCTTACTTGTATTACAAACAATATTTCGTTTCCTCGATTATTTTAGAGTATTTTCAGATAAAAAAGAGAGAAAGTGTAAAGGTGTAAGATGAATTGTGTACGATTGGCAACATAATATGAATGAAGATAATACTAATTCATGAAATATTTTCGCTTACGGTCCTGGTTTTCACGTATAACAAATTTCAAACGCTTCTCTCTGGTAAAATGAGAGCTGCATTCTGCACAATGGCGGCTGGATGCGCAGTATCTACTGTAGATAGTGGATGCGCGGTAATTGATGCTTGAATCGTGCAACATGGAGTGCTATTAATTGAATGAGTGACGGCGGCGCCAGCTGGAGCTGGAGTCCGGGATGACGCTGCGCAGGCTCGCATCCGCGCGTGCATCGTTACCCACTTGTGTGCACATCCCAGCACTTGCGTAGCGCACGGGATATACTGACGTCACAATGTGCAACATTCGAATTAGCTAACATGCAAACGATCAATCTGAATTGGCGATCTGACATGCTTCAAGTGCAGTGACGGGGCAAATGACCTTCTTATAATGGTTCTTTTGGAATCGATCATCACAATACATCATCATCAATAAACGCCTCCCTGAAAAATGATAGATCAAATATTATGTCGCTTTGGTTACAAACCTGTGAGATGTGTTTTCCAAAACATGGGAGGTTAATAAATTTCCATAGACAATAATAAAATATTTATTGCTTCTTCGTACAAGTTCCAAATTTTGACATTTGTCCTTATAGCTACTTACAATTTATTTTTGTACCTACCTTACGAAGAAGCAATTGAATGTGGCTCAGCTATTGTGGCGATTCACGAGGCTAGTGATATGAGTGCCAACTACATTAATGGTATTAACTTCATTATAGCCTAATGCGTCCATTGCTGAATGAAAGCTTCCCCTCATGTTCTCCCCCCGGACCGATACCTAGCAGTCGACATACATCGGCTAGGTCGTCGGTACATCTGGGGGTCGTCCTACGCTTCTCTTTTTATTATGTGATCGCCAGTCGAGAACCTTAAGTAGGTAAATATTAAAAGGTTACTTTCTGCACAATCTTACCAAAAACTTTTCTAGATATATACAATTTAGGTATAATTACTACTTGAATATCGTTACTATCATATTTGGTGATATAATTGGTACAAAGATATGTCTGATAAAAGTTAATAATCACGCTGAACTGTTGATAATGATTGATAAAATAAAAGAAGTCGTTCGCAATGTATTGAACATGTAAATGTACGTCATATAAATAATTTAATAATCATCATATATAATAGTTGAAAACGTGTGCGGTGTTAATGTTTCGTGAAAATTTAAATTGGAAGTGGATTACGAACATAAATGAGTTTTTTCATTAATTTTGTAGGTATGTATTGTTATTATTTTATTTATGGTATTACTTTAATCATAAATTGATTTGTATGATATGATCAATTTAAGAATGTATCGTGTAAATAAACAATACCTGACATATAATGCTTTGTGTTAATATTTTATTCTTGTTAATGGAGACTAAAGTCTGATTTATTTATACGCGTTTCACACATGGCTATAACAAATTTACTGTCAGTTTTAAAAGGATGTATGATACATGTATTGGCCTGTCTTTGACCATTACGAACTGTAAATCATGTTTTTATATATTTAAATTAAACTTTTAACGTAGAGCCATTCGTTTTGAAATGCAACGTCGTTTCGGGACAAGGTTTTATTTCAGATAACATTGTACGAGCGTAACTTTTACGGTCTAACTTTCCTGCCCCGGCTTTTTCAATTATCCCCGACTGTTAATCGAGTTTTGCCAAACTGAATATTTTCGTGCAATACTAATAAAAATGGGGGATTTGTTCAGCGATCACGTCAGAGTTGTTTTCGTGAATTTTAAGGATGCGTCGCCTGCCTATTTGCAGATTCTAAAGTGCTGAGACGTGTAAGCGTCAGTCTAAAGTTCTGATGTTATTAAAAATGTTACCAGAAGAAGACGAAGACGACATTTGGAGTACTGAGATCGAGTGAGTACTCGGTACATAACGTAGTCTTTCTGTTTAAAGAGCCACTCGCAGCATAGTTAATTTCTAGTTCCAGCTGCCTCATAAGTCGGATAATAGATAATTATCGATATCTGATAACGTTCATTCCCAATAGGTACTTCAGGCTTTTGTTATTATCAAATCTCTATATTCGCTATTGAAGTTATGTTTCCGGATGATAACTTTGCAACGATGGTGCATTCATAATTGTAGTTTACATATGGTTGTTTTATTCCGAATGGTTAACGCCAATTATCACTTTTAGGGACTAACGCCAAAGCTCATGCTCTTGTTGTATTCTGCCGAACTTTGAAAGAGGTTCTGGCAACCTTCCAAGTACTGAACTAGTTTGATCACCGTATCAAACCATTATTTAAGGAGGACTTGTTCAATATAATGAGTAACGTTACTATTGGTAAATAGTACTGTCATAATTGAAATATTCTAGTACGTCATACTCAGTATAATTTCTTTTATGTGTCATATGTTAAATGATAGCGGTTCCATAATAAGAATATGCTAACAGTGTTCTCGGAAGTCTTATTTGTTACCTTACAGTGTTATTAAGTAAACCTGTCAAGATAACGCGGCATGTTTGTAAAGATTGCTACCATTGTTCGTGGACAACGTACGGTGCGTCCTTATTTTAGTTTTATCACGGTGAAACATGAGCACAGTTCACTGGCACCGTGTTGTATTCCGATTAAGACATTTTTAAATGTGATCGTTGCTGAACGATACATCATCGTACTCATACCACTGGTCTCCTGACTCTATCCTTATCAGTTCCACTCGACACGAGGCTCGCTCATCACTCACGTGTCACACGCTGTTTGCAGCGATTGTTTTCCATGATCTACATAGATACTCTCGCTAGCCATACTGCGTGAGACGTTCTAGAATTATGCCTGGGTGCTAGCGAGTGGCTTTTAGATTTGTACGGATTTCAAATGCAAGTTTCTTGATATTCCAGTTACGTAGCTCTGTCGCCGCCGCCCACGCCCACGACTCTGACAACGACACCAGCCTGGCTCCGACGCTCCTCTGTAGTACTGTACGTTTGTCACGCACTCATACACTAACACTCATACGATTCAATACAATTTACCGTCAATAGATACCTGATAAAGATAAAAGCCATACAGCGATCATAAACCTTACTTAAAAGTGAAATTGATTTTCTGCGGCATTTTATTTGTATTACATAATATTTGTGGAACGTATTATGATAGGTGCGCTTACCTCATGGTGCCACGTCACAGCTTTATATGGTTTGACACATTGATGGATTCGTTTTCCGAGGCACATACTGAGCCTTGGGTTAATAGAAATGAAATTGCTTTCGGTAACTGAAAATGTAAATTAAATACTTGTTTGGGTTATTTCTGTGTTATTGCGTCTTTAGCGTTAACGATGTACAGCACGGCTAACACATGTTCGCAGGCGCACAGATGACTCGCAATGTGTTTAGTAAACTTGCATGCCCTTCCTACCTGTTATTGACATTACGCATAAGTCTCAGCGCTAGTGATCACCCTATAATATTCGATACAAAAACTCGAAACTATTACACAAACTTATCGATATCCCCTGTTATCATTGATAAAATGCGTAATGTAAAAGTAACACGTGTAATCTATTTTCCTCTTTGTTTTCCCTTATGCTTCTGGGCATTTTACTGCCAGTGCTAGCCGAAAACAAGTAACTAGTGTACTGATTGTATTGCTTATTGCCAAGGGAGTATTTAATTACTCTCGATTGATATAACAATTTAATCTGAACCATTATGATACCTTTTGCACAATGTTTACGAAGGTATACATACATCAATATCGATTCTTAAGATTTTTAATACATCAATATCGATTGTTAAGATATTTAATGGTAATTGTAGAAAAATGTAGAAATCTGTTAGACTTTAAAACATTCTCTCTTGGATGTTTATAAATCGTACCAGATTTATTCTGAACTTAAATGTTCGGGAAATAGGAATTGAACACTCTCAACTTGATTTTTTTGTGATTGGACATTTTAACTTAAGCTTTTGTATAAATCACATTTTCGTTCTTTTCCATGCTAGGTATAAAGTGAATTTCTATTTTATCGCTTAAATAACTTTTACGGCTATTCTAGTACTTAACATACTTGAGGGTATGAATCGCCAAGTGTAATATAATGACTTGATTGCATACTCTTGTAATTTATGACCATTTGGGAGCTTATCATGTCCTATAAATTGACGGCGGCGACGTGGCGATGTATTAATCGCGATGGGTGATTAACCTTTTTGGGGCTTAGCCAAAAAGCCTTGCAAGTTTTGATGAGGCGAACCACGACAGACCCAAAGTGTAATTACCGAACTTACAAAATGTTATCCCTCAGTAATTCTCGTACCTCTCAAGTTATTTTGAGCGCGATGACTCAATAGATTGGAGACGATGTTGTTAACCGTTCAAATGCATATTAATTACAACTTTATCAGTATCGGTATTTGTCCTCGGTTGTTTTTTTGTCATCTAAAACGCATGTATGTATAGACATGAAAAAATAACATGTTATTTATAAAATAAGGAAAAGTTAATTGAAGTATGAAAAATAAATATTTGTCAGACTGCTGAGTTTATTTGTTTACTTTTGTGATAAGGTGTTTTTTATAAAAAAGTTACTAATTAGTCTAGTATTATTATTGGAGATATTGACAGCTTTCCTGCTAAGAACGATGTAATGTACTCACTGGCTTAAATTGTACGAACTGGCTGCACCCTAAAATACAAATTACTGTAGGTAATTATACAAAAAATATAAATTAAACGTTTAAATGTCTTACTTTTTTAGGGTTAAACACAACTGGTGAATTGCCTTTCTATAAAAACGGTTCGGGCACGTAATTATCTTATTATGAAATCTTTAGTTCTATATATGTATAAGCATGGGTGCCAAAAATATGAAGTATTCAAATTCCAATATAATTTTGCCTACCAAATTATATTGGAATGCTGTTAAAATTCACTGCTGAACAATAAGCGCATACTGTCCAAAAATATGAACATGGTCAAAAATTAATAATATCAAATACTTGATGCGAATATGACAATGATTAATGTATTTCTTTCCATTACATGTTGGAGAGTTAGAGGCTTCAAGGATTTGGGTTTACAAACTGTTTGAAGTTCCTTTATGTTCTATATATATGAGATAACATTTCAAATAACTAGGAATCTCATTAAAGGATCGTTGTTTAAATTTAAGAAAAAACTATCTGGATTAAGTAAATATAAACTAGAGTGTACAAGTGTGACAGACCCATTCTTGGGTTCGAAAGCCGGCTCTGCTGACCGAGTGAACCACTGCCTCACAGAAACACCGTGAAACTAGCCTTTTGCGTTGTATTTCGCGCTGAGAGTGAGGTAACCAGAGGATCAAAATACCATTTTCCCTCCCTTACAACATATCGTTCATGTGCCTTCTAATATTAAAGTCTACAAAGCATCGTTGATTCTCTTGGAATTGCGAGTGTCCATTGTGACGTGTATACGTACACTGATTCAGGTGAACCGGCTGATCGTTTGCCTTTCTATGAAGTATAAAAAGACCATCGATCACATGTTTTTAAAATTTTATTTTATAGTGTACAGGACGGTCAGGACGCACACATGATGGTAAGTGATACGCCTGACCTTGACAGAGCGGCATTGAATGAGACCAACCGATACACAGTTATTATTCTCCATCAATGCCGCTATGCGCCCGTCACTCGAGACTGGTCTTTTATACCCATTAATTTTACTAGTGCCCTCATCCCGAAACACAGAAGTGCAAAACACTTCCATTTCCCGGGACGTTATCTGGCATTGTGGTGTTAACTACCTAGACGACTCACTACCAAGTCTACCACCTAGTGAATAGTTTACGTAGTTGGAGCAGACGATTGTGGAGTGGAGACCGCGTCTTGGCTTGCGTAGCGTAGGACGCCCTCCAGCCCGATGGACCGACCACTTGCGGAAGGTCGCTGGTGGAGGCTGGATGAGAAAAGTGGACGACCGGGATATCCGGCGCAAAAAAGTGATACCTATGTCAAACAGTGGCGCAGTCCACTAGTATAGGTTAAAGAGAGAAAGAAGTGAGTGTGATAATAATATTTAGCACAAGTAGTGTCCCAGTGATACAGTAGCGTCACTATTATGACTTAAGAATGAGCAGTTATGCGTCACACTTCGGCCCATGACGGCCCCATTCGTCTGGGCTGGGGTTTTGTTACATTTCGAATACCGTTGGTTACACTTTCTTTATCAGCCGATCATACCGTTATGTGCTCAGTTGATGAATACAATAATGCTCAATAGCATATCAATTGAGTCAGTAAAACAAGTTATAATTATTCGAAATCCACAGCTTTTATTTATTTAGTAATTATTAAGCACACATGAACATAGAGAATAATTTATGCTGCAAGAAAAGTACTCCTTATTTCAAATAGAATTTCTTCCAGCAGTCCTAAAACTTTTAAGTATTGATTGTTATTAACAAAACAAAATAAACTTATAGCTAATATTGGATATTTTTTGTACAAGTCACTTAGAACAGCTTAACTTCCTTATGATTCATGAATAAACGAATAGTGTGCATAATTCGTATGTAAAATCATGTTATATGTGATAAAAATGAATGTGCATCAGGGATTTATGCATAACCGTATGGGAGGCACTTGCATCACGGTAATATGTCAAGATCGAGCTAAAGGCAGTGGGTTGTGCAATTGCCTCGGCAAATCACCCGATGACCTGATACGGTTGCTGTAAGTGTCACATTTAAATAATCGACTATAGCCTCGTGGCCAGAATTCTTATCTTATATTCAAGAAGATAATTGCGCGTTTACCGTTTCTCATAGAAAGTGAACGTGACACTCTCGTATTTGATACACTTTTGTTTGTGTGTGCCAAATCGGACATTGTGATAAAAGATAATTTCGCGGTCACCCCTATAGGCGAGTTCTGTTGACTTGCTCGCGTATTATTATTTTCGTAAATGCGCCGATAGTGTCGACCTCGTTGCTACGTTCTAGAAATCGAACAAGCTGTTTATCATGAATCATGAAGAAAACTATTGATCTGGAGGTGTGTTGTTCTATTTCCATTTGCGATGGCCGAAAATCAATATTTGCGGCCTTTGTAGCTAACTGCATCAGTGCATATTGTAATACCTACTATATTTTAGCGGCAACTCATTTTTGAAGCGAGGGTTCTTTATTTGTAGTAATATTTGTACATACATTGCAATATACAAATTTGCAATGTTGTCCATTTTATTTACCCATCAATCCGCATTGAGCGTTCGTATTAAGTTGCGGTCCAGTCTCCCCATAGCCATTTTGTTTGGGAAATCCTGCGCACTACCCTTAATTCTAGTACTGAACAAGTTATTCGAGCAAACATTTGTGTCAAAAAGGTCCCTGCCTCACCTCATGCTGATATAGTCGGCCATCATGCGTGACAAGAACAGCGCTTATATTATGACAGGTGCTTGCATTACATAAATGAATAAAATAATCATAATATTTGATTATTTAATTATATATATTAAAATAATATGAAATCATATAAGTACTATAATAATACAATCTCTCTGTGCATACTTACATACAGAACGTGGATCCCTGTCCCCTAAACTATGAAACGCGCGCTGCGCTTTACTATATTTCAGGAAACCGTAAATCCAACTGGTACCTCTACAATTTGACAAACAAGAAAAAGGTCATGTTAATTTAAACTTACTCTTAAACCTGAATAAAATAGTAAAAAATGAAGTACTTAGTACACTAGTACCTATTAAGTCACCGTTTTCTTAGGTGATTCAAACAATAACTGGGAACAGGTATGTAGGTTGTGTATTAATAAAATAATTCCATTGTAACCCCGTAGCGAGTAACACGTTGGGGGTGGTTTTAGTCTCTGTATTATTACTTTGTAAGCACAAAATCTAAGTACTTTGCTTATGGATATAATTGATGTCTCCTAGTAAATGCTTTGGTCACTTTTTCTTTTGTTTTAGAAATAAAGTTTATTCCATCGAATTTCCTGAATGCTTGATTTGACTCCAACTAAATACTAACTCACTTAATAAGTGCGAAGTTTTGCCGGAAACACTAAACTATAACTGATTTGGAAAATAAATAGAAAATTTGTGGGGACATTTATCCCCATCGAATTTTTGAGCGTTACCCATAATCATTTTTGGCCATTCCGCAAGCAATGTTTTTCAGTGTAGTTTGTTAGGTTGTAACATATCGATAGCAATTTCTAAGATAGATTGGTCTTTATCACATACATCTACAGTACCTTCTAAAAATGCGATCCTGTCGAAGCATAAGGTATCAAGGAGCTTTAAAAGTGCATTTATGTTCTCAGTGATAAACAAATAATATTTAATCGTAAACAAAGTCCACAGTGCTGTTTGTCTTGGGAAATGATATCAGCGACAGACGAGGGTGGGTTTCATAGCTATCAGTGTTGATATGCAGCGACCCCCTCCAGCGGCGCGGCGCGGTTGATTCAGTAGCAGTCTAAGCGGCGCGCGCCTCGCACGGCTACATGCGCACGCGCACAAAACTTACGCAGTGAAAGCGCGCGCGCAGGTTTTCGCTACGTTTTCGTGTGCCCGACAACATCGTCTAGTTGTTTCTGTTTGGACGTTGCGCCAGTGCACCGGCGAAAGGAGGTCGCTGTTTGGCCATAGCCCGTAAGAAATAATTGTGATTTGTGTTGAATATGTTTTCGATTGATTTATTAATATTGTGTGGTATAACCGATCATTTAGATACATACGATTTTGTACGGCTAAATTAAGAATGTTAAAACGGCATAGCGCTTTCGTTAGTTGATATGAAATGTATCTTACTAATCATAAAGCTTAAAAGACGGAAAGCTGTTTATAACTTGTACAAGTGTTTTCAAAACTACCCTCGGTGTATGTTTACTGTGATGTAAATAAATATATAATGAAGATGTCGCATAGTGTGCGAATATTTTCTGATAATCATAAAATCTTAGCTTTGAGAATATATTGGTGCTACGAACGACTACGAGCGTCGTAGATACTTCTGCATGGAAGCGCGGTATCTGTGCAGTGATTACATTTTAATTGCATTTTCTGAAATATTAACTACGCACCTAAAATTAAGGAAAATTTTATTATTGTACTCAACATACATAGATATATTAGAAGTACTACAATGTATATTCTTGGTTGTTCATAAATAAATGGACAAGGCGTTATAGATTGATGGTCCGACTCGGGTAGTCTGTAGCTCTCATTGACAACAGTGAAGTGAAATCGAGCGTGCGGCCGTGACCTCAAGCCATTTCTAAGGCGCACCGCTTGTTTGTGGCTAAGCCCTTTTTTACACGGCAAATGTGTTTAGGCCCCAGCGAACCGAGGTCATTATACCTACTTACGAGGATAAACAACTTTAATACAAAGTTCACTTTTGAAAGACCATTCGAGTAATTGTTTAGCTTTATTGGTCTCAGATAGAGGGGGTTAAGCAATCTAATTGTGACGTGATTCAATCGGGTAATATGAATATTGTTTGAACTAACAATAAATAATATTATTCATATCTTAATTAACGGTACCCAATGTATATAAATAACTGCCATGAAATACGAAAATTGGAATAATATTAGATTTAGGCCATCAGAAAAAAAAACAACAGGATGTAAAGATTGATTCGAAACCGAATAAAAAGAAAATTATATCTGTTTAAGCATTCTGCTAAGCTTGCCTACGTGATTTTTATGTCAATTATCATAAATCATGATCTAACAATATTTTACCCAATAAATGTTATCTACATTATGCGATATATCCTTGCTCGATAATTTCGTCACGATACCAAAATAATTTTGAACGACAAAAACAAAACAAAACAATATAATGAGTTCTTAATTTTAAGGATCTAAAATTATAAAAAGCTTTAAAATGCGCTTTCATTAAAATCAACAAATTATGAGGACATAAGTAAACGCTGATAATTTTGTAAAATAGGGTCCTAAAAATTTTTACAACTGAAAATCGAATCGAACTGTCACCATATAGTGAAAAGTTCGCCATTTTCCCAAATAAATAAACATTTTTACTAGTCAGATACGTAAGAGAAAGGAATGTTAAGGTGCTATCAATAAGAAAAGAATGCAAAACAACTTGTGTAAATGAATAATTTAGACGCAAATATTTAATTTATTCTAATGTTTCCAAAACTTGTACCTTTATAAATGAACGCACATAGGTTCTTACTGTTTATTACCTATGTCGAATTTCGCTTCATCTAATTCTAAAACGATTAGTTTTGTTGCAAAGGTCCTATATCAGTGCTATACATGTATGTGGTTATGGACTGATATCAAAAGAATAAACAAATCCTGTACATATTGCACTTTAGTATTTTCGTGAAATCACTGATCCGTTTTGTGCTACAGCCTCATTTCCCTATACCCTTAAGGCCTGTCCTATGCAGTGGGATATTTTAGGCTAATTAGACGATGTCATACATAGACGGACCATATTGCAAAGATATTTGTGTCGTCTCCCGATGCACCCATGCATTAAGCATCCCCATAAAGGGGCACGAGCCTACTCGTAAAGGGTGTCTAGTTCTTAGTCGTCCATGCGGGCCCAGTGCAGATTGGCCGACTTTACGCACAACCTTTGAATCTCTTTGCAGGCGCGCACAGGTGTCCTCACGATTTTTTCCTTCACCGTAAAAGCGTCGGATAACGTACATATAATTTGAAAAACCGAAATTACATTGGCACGTTGCGGGATTTGAACCTGCGCCCTCCCGATCGGATGGCAACAGTTCACACCATTGAGCCACTGACGCACTCACCGATGCACCCAAAGCTAACAAAAACATTTTAAAAACAGACTAATATAGCAAATGCATTGATTGATAGGTTTGAATTTTTCATGGCACTGTTATACAATCAAGGGCGAATTTGTAAAAGCAATGTTAATAGACAAGTCAAAACAGTTTACCAATTAAAATGTATGGAGATTAGCGTTTATATGGCGCGCGGCATGTTAATAAGGTATACGTATAATTATGGAACCAGAAACCGCATTCCTGTTTGTTTTGCGAGCAGGGCTCGTGTTGTGCAAGTCCCAATGCGCTTTGAAATCGGACGCGTCCTACATTTTTCTAGCAATGGCAGTAACCCGAGACTGCCTTAGCAAGTGAACACTTGTTCGTATGAGAAAATAATAACACACCAATACGTAGTTTTTAGAATGCAACAAACTTCTGCGATATTAGATATAACTAATTTTGTTGAAATATGCTATTATATAAATTCAGGAAGTTGTCTTTAACCGCCAGGATTCTTTACAAAAAAAAAATCAATTCGGTTATACACGGGGATCGAAAAGCAATCCGAGCTTTTAGCTCAATAAGAAATGAAATATTCCACAATACCTTAAAATATCGTTATCAGTATCGACCCATCGAATCCTATATTTTTTGAATTACTAAAAATAGGACATTCAGTAGTCGCTCTAACTTTATTTTCTTTGTGGCGAGTATGTCCCCCAAATATATACAGAATATCTTTGATTGTCCCTTAAAGATTAGTCACAGTCACATTGTGCTCTTAGAGAATCGCCGATCCTATCAACGATTTTTTTAAATGTTTGCTGTCGTCAAATCTAAACTGCTTTTTTATTGAATCCTACAAATTCTGAACACAATTGAATATTATTAGGAACATCGGATTAATCAATGGCAAAAGGGCGGTCGCGTAAAAAGAAACAATGATGTTAACTCAAGTGATGTGAAAATGTTAAGTAATTAGCACTGATGTGAAACAATAATTAAAAAACAAATTATCTGTTTAATTGTATGTTGAGAAATAAAGAAATTATTATTATCTAATTGTGTAGTTACCATTGCATGAAAATTTGTTTAATTCGATCTGCCCTTTAAAAAATCTTGTCCCATCGAGTAAAGATGTCTAAATCATGACTTTATGACAATATTTGCTTCAATTTTAATTATGTTAAAACTGGAAAAAGTTTTAATAACATACCTATTTTCTTAGTTATAAGTAAGTCTAAAATAGTGTCTTCTTACCGCTCACGGTATAATTAATCCTAATAGACTTAATTACAGTCATAGTACTATTTTTCACGTAAATCGTTCCATCCTTTTTCCCTTCGGATTTATCGTTAAGTAGGTATTTATTTATTGAATACGATAGGCTGCATTCAGCGGCTGTATCACTGGATACGGCCTATGTCTTTATAAAACTCTATAAAACTGCTATCCAAATGATGTTTTAAAAAATATTGTACACCGACAAATACTATCACGCTTTTTATTATAGAAATCTTCCCATTAACATTAAATATAAACCGCAACTCGAAGGTTATATCGCAGCGATTGCAGAAAGCAAATTTTATAAAGTAAAACCATTTATTTGTGTCGGCGCCAGATTAAGGAATATTCCCAAATTGCCGCTTAATTTCGGACATGTTTGAACGAATTCCTCCCGGGCGCGTCGTGACGCTTTGCTTGAAACGACCTGCGTCATCTTTCCCTCGTTATATTTTTGCAATGAAAATGTTGGATAAAATTAGTGAGTCATCGTTTATAAATACCGAACTCACAATTATTCTAGTTAAGATTTTTTTGAGTCTTCTTCCACACTTCCTTTTTTACATTATTTTCTCTGTCGAAAAATATTACTATAGAAATCTTGGTTGTTATTTTTTTTCATGATCACTCTGTACAAGATACTTTTTATCTAGAGAGTTTGAGAGGGTAGAGTAGGTCTCGTCGTTCTGTAGGATGACCATGTGCAGACGAGGTGACTTAGTCCAAGATATTAGGTTTAATACCCATGAAATTAAGAATGCTTTATTTTATAATAGAATTTGGAACTCAAACTGTAGGTATTCCGATTTATCGAGTCTACAAGACATTTATTTGTAACAATAGTTCTTTAATTATATCAACAAACTTGTCAAACATAATGTATTTAAAATTTAAGTTAATTTTATAAGTTTTGGGTTAACTGAACTATGCTGCCCAGGTACTTAACGAAAAAAAAAACTGAAATTTGTTAGTTAGGCGTTTATAATATATACATATGTATATAAATACACTTTATTACTGAAACTAGATCTTAATAAATTGTAAGCAAACACTTACATTATCAAGAAAAATTGTATACGGACGTGCTATCTTTAGACATCGAAAATAACAATTAAGCTTCATTGCCAATAATTGGTTATATGACCATTCGGCTTCATTGACTGTCATAATGCGTATTTTATTTTCTTGAAATTCTTCTTAAAGGAACTGATTTATATTGGCCAATGTAAAATATAAATAAAAAATGGTTAAGGAAATGTATTTTGGCATCTATATTAAAAAATAATTTGAATTAGGTACATAACTGTGTACAAGTACATGGTTTCGGTAAAATTTTTTGAGTATTTCTATTAGTAAATCACATTATATTATTAGTTGAGTGTTTTAAATCTAATCGACATGATTTTCTTGATAATAAAATAATATGAATATCCGGTAGTTCGGCAAATTTAAAATTTAAGCAACGGTCAGGAAATGTTACAATTTCTGATTCCTAGTAGTCTTTGTCTGCCACTGTTGAATTATTAAGTTTGATAAGGTCTTTGTTGACGTTGACCGTCTGATTAGTATTCTGTGTGCGGTCTACTGCTACTCCTTATTAACTATGCGTTGTTTGTGCACCGCGCACTTCGTACGCAATCATTGTTTCGCTTCGTGTTGTTGTATCTCTTATTGCTCTCGTTGTATGTATCAATACAATATATATTTGTTAGTGTAATGTAAACAGACGACCTGATAGTTGTCGTGACGAGTAGACGAGGACGATAATGTAAGAAAGGGTGCAATGTATTTTAATGAGATCAAAGTCATATAGGCGTATCTATACTAATATTATAAGATTTGTTAGTTTGTATTGAATAGGGTACAAACTTAAGTAGTACAATTAAAAAAAATGATCTTTAAAAGGGCTACAACTTCCTCAGACGACATAGGCCATAATTTATTTAAAAAAAGAATATTCATTTAAACAACAAAGAGGCGCGCGAAGCCGGGCGCGTTGTTAGTTTATGATAATGTGTGCATTACTTGAAATAATAATCGTAGTAGAAAAGTTAATGAAAAAGTAAAGTTTAATGGTAATAGTAACCTAAGATAAGAGTTTAAGTTTGTCATAAATAATGGCAATTAAAGTTAATTGTGAAAGTTTATTCGGTGCTCGGAGTAACTTATTTCGTTTATCAATTTGTGTCACCCGCCCTTGAAACGTTACTGGGAAATGATTTAATCTAAAATTTTCCATTGGTATTATTGTGTTGGATCGTGCACAAGAAATTCGCACGATTAGTCTGTATCTAAACATTGTGGACGCAATTGAGATGACCATCAAACTTGTCTTGATGTGTTTTTGATGCAACCATTAAGTTATATATGAGTGTTTTTGGTTTCCTTACCCAATATCGGGCTATTTTTATGACTTTCTGTTAATGAGAAAATTATTTGTTGATCTATGTTTTATTTTTTTGGTAAAGTAAATAATAATATGGGTATTTCATAAAGAAATAAGCCTTAGTTTATGAATAATATTGTATATAAACTATTTTCACCCAAATTACCGCTTTAGACTCTAGCAGCTTCAAATGCTTCATCATCAGCTCATTAAACGTCCCCACCGAGGGGCACGAGCCTACTCGTATAGGGTGTTTAGGCCTTAGTCGTCCACGCGGGCCCAGTGCGGTTGGACGACTTCACACACAACCTTCGAATCTCTTCGCAGGCGTGCATGAAGGTTTCCTCACGATTTTCCTTCACCGTAAGAGCGTCGGATAACGTTATGTACGTTATCCGACGCTTGAAAATTCGAAAACACATTGGTACGTGTCGGGATTTGAACCTCAGCCCTCCCGTAGGAAGGCGACAGTCCACACCATTGAGCCGCCGACGCTCATACTCATGCTCAAATGCTTATTGTTTTTATTTAATTGTAGGTAAGTATTTGTCTTATCCTTTCTGTAATGACAACATAAAAAGTCTGAAGAATTAATAAATGGTGCAGTCGTTTTGAATATAAAAACCGGATATACATTTCCTGAAAATCTCTTTTATTTAGGCATATACACGTATACTCGTAGATTAAGTGTAAATATTTTGTATGGTTTTGTATCTACAAGCTAGAAAATAACGTTGTGTATTGTCAATGATTGCTAACTGCTGCTTCTGTAGATGGTAAGTGCAGGCTTAAGAATATGACATTGTAAATTTTGTTGAGTGCTACTACGTACGTGCATAACGGCAAAGGGTCCAGCACAGTAAAGGTGCTAATGCATTTACGAGCGTCAGTGCGTGCTTTATCACACCGCAGGTTATTACCGTAAAACCGCGTAATGATTTAGACGGTACACGTTTTCCATGTGAACAACTATTGCAAGGTTTCATGTAGTGCCATCCTTAAATCTTAGCTTGTAAAACATTAGGGCAAGCTGTATGTTGTTGGTGACAATATTTTATTTTAAACTGACAACAAAACATTCGTGCGAATTCGTGGACTGCCCTCCTAATGATAGATGGCTGGATGAACGGCTTGCCTTTCTATGCATTCTTGATAGTATTTTTCGGTATTACTGTTGGTACTTAGCAGTAGATTCGTGAAAGTATTTTTGAACCATCCGAAATCAATTGAAACTAAATTGCGATAGTAGCTTAATAAAGACTATATTAGATAAATGCAAATTATTTTATAACTGTATCAGAGTATGAGTAGAAAATGGTAACTAAATCCACCGAAGCAAATTTATCTACTTTAAATCTTTCTGAAAACATTTCGTTTGAAAGAACGAGACAATTAAATAAACAAATAATGGAAAATTCAAGCTCACTATTGTGTCTGGAAGAAATACACGAGCAAACGCTGTGAAACATCAAAAGGAATTCTAAATTACGATGTTCCTTTGTGAAGTCTGAAGACATTTTACTAGTTCGATGGGTTTCTTTTATCTTTTCACGGAATGATTTCATGCGTTGTTGAATTACAATCTGTCATGTTAACGTTGTATTTAGATTGAGCACGATTTATGGCCGACGGATAGTTTGTCAATAAAACTTTGCGAATCGCAATCGACATCGGTGGAATTGTAGAGAGTTCGTCATTGACATTTGTTATCAATGCAGCTGGCATTCTAATAAGAGATTGTGATAGCGGTTCAAGTATGCAGAGGTTAATCGCCTCGCTGACATTGGGAGGACGTCTCTCGCGGCAATCTATAACGTTTCTGGGTTACCTCAGTCGCTGCGAGTGGGGCTTGGAAAAGTTAGTTTCTAGACTAAAAAACTGATTATAGGCAGGTTCATATAAATATTTAGTGCAAAATGCTCATTGCGTAGAGAAAACCGGATATTGATTCGAGTAAATACATCCAGTCTCATACCAATTCGATTGTTGATTAGTTACGGCACGTGAACTGAATTCGATATAAAAGAGATAAATTGTGAAATAACAGTAAACCTAGGCTCATGTTTGAGTAAACATTACTGCTTTTAACTTAATGTTGATGTAGGTCCATTTGATATAGGTACCTACCTATACATGTATGCCTAATATAATTACGGTATAATTATATTGTACGTAATATATGGCCTGGTGTGATATTAATGTTTTTGCCTCGTCATTCTTTAGCGCGCACCTAACGCATATTTCGTTACAGTTGCTTGACCTAGATGTAAATTGCAAAATGTTACAATCCGCAAAGGTTGATCAGATTTCAAATTATTAGATTACAATAGTTGTTATTTTCGCTCGTACTACACAACAGTGGCATCCTATTAACTGGTGTTCGTATTAAGCGCAGTGTTAAAATGAATGAGTGTCAATTAATGAATTCAATTCCCGTGTGACCTTGGTGCGTTGTTCGGACGGCGCAACTGATTTGATGAGCACACCATGCTGTAGGAAGTACAAATCAGCATCATCATGGCAATAACGTTCTTGTTTTATAGCGTTCATATTAAAATCCGCAGTGAATGTGCACGTTTCCGTCGAGACGCTTGGGCCGGCTCCAAGTACATGGCGTTAGACATTGAAAAGGTCGCGGGCCGCGGCATCGAGACGATAATGAAATCGACCGTAGTCGTAAGCAACGAATAGGCTATTTATGCAACTCAAAGGCAACTTTCTCCGCATCGGTGAAGTGCGCGCAAGCCGATCGCGGGCTATGCAGTTACGAAAGCTGCATCAGCCAACGGCTTATAAGGCATAGCGCGCATGCGTTTCAAACTGCTGCTATAATTAGTTTGTTTGGATGATAAATTTATTGACAACTCAATAAGGCTTATTAAGATTTTTTAAAAATTATTATGTTGTATGTTAATCTCCCTTATTAAATAAGCACATACTGCATCTTGGCAGACAAGCCACGGTCGCCCGATGGTAAGCTGATACCGAAGTCTATAGGCGCTTGCAATACCAAAGGCACTAAATGCGCGTTGACGACCACTCAAAAGTTCCCTATTGACTGGCTTGCCGTCTGAGTGCTATACCACCCATAATAAGGGATCTGTTCTTTTCCTACTTTTAAGCAATATATACTAATTAATTACTTTCAAAGAAATAGTACAAACGCTTGGCGCAGTTTAATGTAAATGAACAGAATCTGCGTTACTCGGTTTACTTTATTCACTTTGAAACGTTGCCGTTGGTGCTTTTTAATATTACGCTAGACGTGTTTATTCTCTCTTTTAGAAAGGTTCATAAGGTAAACGTATAATATTACGTTTAATGCGTATTTTCATAATTAATACTATTAACAGTACAATTCGTATATTGGGTATACCACACAATATTTTAATTTAATTGACGGCCATTTAAAATCCTATTCTATTTTATAAGGCAAGGCAGTGAACGAAACTTGGGAACAATTAGTACTTCTAACAGTATTTTTAGTGTTCTCTACGTATTCGAATGATGTTTATCGAAAATGGTGGAGCCGTGACCGTGGTGAGCGCTTCGTAAAGTGAACTATTACGGTGTCAGTGAGACTGTTTGGAACAATGAGTGGGGGTGAGCCGACGTTGACGGAGTCGCCAGTGCCGCTGGCGCTGGCGAGGATACAAGTCCGGCCGAGCCGCGCCCCTCGGGGCCTGCGCATGCACAGGCCCAGCCTGCCGCTCGCCAGCCTGCAGGAGTCGGTCGACGAGACGCCGAGGCGGTACAGTGAGGAGCCAACTTTCGCCGACACGGACGACGACGAGCCTTTCGTTGACCTCGTGGGCGATGACCTACCGCCGCCCACCTCCAACGGCCGCAGAGCTTCTGATGCTACATTTTCTGAACGATACAGAAAATTGACTGATTTCGATGAGCCTCCCCCGGACATGCCCCGCCGCGCTTCGCTGGCAGTGCCAATGGGGCCTGAAGGCTTTGGGCCGAACGATAAGGGCAGACGCCGCTCGTGGGCAGCTCGACTGCAGCTCGAGCGCAAGAAGAGGCGGAAGTCCGGTGGCAATGAAACCGACGAGGAGAGCGATACGCCAACCACATACGTGCGGCAAAAGCGACCCTCTTGGTGGAATGTCTTTGTCCCTGACAATATGCTAAAGAACAGGTTTGTTTAAAATATTCTTAACTTGGTTGATCACAATCCAATGCAATAAATTATAGTACTAACAATGTCAAAGCACTGTTAGTATTTTTTATCAGACACTGTTAAATGATAATAAATAAATGAAGGTAATCAATGCAATGCAAGAATAATGCAGGTCATGCGACATTATCGCGAGTATGGGATTAGAATGGAAAAGCGTTACACTGCACCATGATAGACGATTTCCTTGACCCAGTATTCTATGTCCGACTGATATTTGTCAGATGGGTGTTAAATTTTAAGTGTATTTGATTGCTTTTTTAAATACGCAAGCTTTTATTTTATTTACTTGAGTCAAAAATTCAAGAATAATCTCAAGCTGTTCTTTGTAACAAGTGCAATCTGTATTAAAAATGTTCTATAAAAAAGCGTATTAAAAAAATATCCTCTTATTTATTTCTGTGCAAATGATAAAATATGCGTTTGACACAATAAAATATTAAAAGACGTTTTGGAATACATTTCAAAATGGTTAAAAATATTCCACTATGTAGCTTTATATAGGGTTTAAATATACACATATATTAGGCTATGATAATGCTTGACAAATTTACGATCATGTTATCCTGATAAATCAGTAGCCGAGTTATTTATTAAGTTCACGTTCTTAGAACGCTTACTTGTTATCTTAACGAAGGATAATTGTTCTTGCCTTTCATACAAATATTTGTATAATTTATATAAAAAGTATGATGTTTAAAATTCCTTTATAATCCTCGTCTTATCATATCTTTTCACACTTTATTTTAACATAATTTGAGTCTAATATTTATTGGTACTAAAATAGTATAATAATAGTTATAGGTTAATAGTGATAGGCTAAAGTTTAAAATTAGTTGATGGTTTTTTTTAATTAACGTTTCTTGTAAAGTTGTAAATGTTACAATTTGTTGAAAAATAAATTGATCATTTGTAACAATCTTTGGGGATATTGTATTCCTCCGGTAATAATATTTTGAACGGGATTGTTTCACAACTAGTTGCTTCTCTGTAACTTGTACATAACATTGACAACAACTTCAAAGGATTCTGGTGTCGGTATTAAATTGTAGGAATGTCCTATTTGAAGCCGATACAATATCCAAACTTTGTTTGTATTGAAACCAATCGTTAGTCCAAATTCTAATAAAATTGAGAGGAGTTATATCTTATGTTATTGTTTTGCAATTAGTAACAAGTTTAAATCTTCTATATAGCTTCATTGACAGATGACTTAACATATTCATATTACGACTGATTACGACAATCAATTTGTGTTTATTGACAGAAATCTAACGTGAAAATATTTTTAAATTGTTACAGACTCTTAACTTCTTGCAACGTGCACTGAGTTATTTACTGTTATAATTTAAGAATTTTTATCGTCGTCCGCTTGAGTTACGATAACTTAAATAAAAACCCATTGCCGTTTATATTTGTTCACGATTCCTTTAGCTCACATTGACAGAGAGATCGTGTGAATCCTATTTATTATGTGCAGAAGTCTTCACCTTGACTCGTGAAAATGTTTTAGGGTTCCGTATCTCAATGGAAAAAGTCTAAACTTAGTTGTCCGTTTTTCAGTCAAGAAGTTTTATCTATTGTGAAGCGTGGAGCGACGTAGTTGATTTTTCATTTATAAAAACTTCAAAACATACGCCAAATTTTCAGGAAGAAAACGCATATATAAACAACGTCTTGCATCAGTATATGCACAAGAAAAATATTTACATAACCTGAAGAACGTTTACATATAGAGTGCTGGAATTTATATTTGAAGCGACTACTTTTATTTATTATTTATAAAAGCATATATCAAACTTTTTGTTGTTGTGTGTATTTAATTTTTTTGTTATGTCGCATATTTTCTTACTTTTGATTAAACATAAAATTTTCAGTTACCGTGTTATCGAGGGGACTACTTAAATAAAAAGTAACCTAGGAGTAGATACTATGTTAATCGAATGATTTGATAGCTCAATTTCATTATGAACTTGTTAGACTTGATTCAACTACTAATTTTACGGAACCCTCTGAAGACGATTTCGACTCGCTTGTTTGGTTATTATAATTTACTGTAGAGATATTTGGAGACAGAGATTAAAATAAATACAGATATGTTATAAATTATAATATTTAACGGGATTGTGAAGAAAAGACAAAAACGTGTGTTAAAATATATATGAATTATAGATTTCAAAGCTATGAAATTAGACGTTACTGCTTTAAGCAACAAATTATTTTTTATTTGCAATAATACGAGAATGAAGTAAAATACGAGATACTTTACTCATTCGAAGAAGAGTTGACCTATTCACTATTCGACCCCGTTTTGAGGTAATAAAAACAACAATACTTATAGTTTTACATTATTATTGTAAGTGTTTATGCCCTTGGTTTTAATTTACACCGTTGTAGGCTTCAAGGTTGTAGAGGCCACGAGCTTTTTAACGTCTAAAATGTAGATACGGATTACTGGCGCTGAAACGAGATATCTTAAAGTGCACACGGTCATTTTAAGAACAGAAACATAAAAGTTTATAGGATATCGGAATCATAAGATACTTCGCTGTATAAAAATGAAAGAAGTCGCACGGGCATAAATTAATGTTACTATAATGAAAATTCCATCAAACAAGTTATTGCAATTAACCGCATAAGATTTTGATCGGCCTCTACGTTCCACCCACTTAAAATTATTTCCGGATACGTATTATAATGCCAAACCTAATGCAGCCAGTTTTGAAGTTGAACGGCAGTGGGCGTGCAACCACGTGCTCGTACAAATTATTATTTGAATCGCGCGTAAAATATGAATAAAATAATAGTTGCGTTTTCTTTATGAATTGCAGCATCGTTGTGTTGCGGACAGCATCGCGTCATGTGCCCAGTAGTTTCATCATACATTGCTCGGCCTCCGCTCACTATTTCCGCAATCGTGCATTCACCTTTTTTTTTATTATTGAAATTAAAACGCAACGTACACAATAAATCTTCTCTTTATCCCTGATTTCTTCGTAATCAAGTTGATCGTATTTGCATTCTATCGGTAAGCTGTAAAGGAAATAATTATTAACTGTATCCACCGTAATGTCAATATTATATTTCTAGAACCGAAGAATGAAATTTTGTTGAATTGAAAAAAAAGTAAAAAGTACTCGTAACTTATTTGAAGCACTTGATTTTATAATAAGTGTGTCAACAGCGACAGCCGGGCAATTATGACCCTACCTTTCAGCAGAAGTTTAATAAACAACTTTTTTAAATTCTTTGAATAGCTGAAAGCTGAAATACTAGCTTTATTTGTTGCAACGTGACTGAGTGAATAGGATCAAGTGTATCACCTTGACAAAAATCTTTTTTATCGGGTCTGATACGGCTCGAGAAAAATAGATTTAAAAAAATACGGCAAATTTATGACGAAAGTGCCGCACTAATTACCTTGTAAATATTAGTATGGGCTTTCTGTGTTATGTGCGTAATGTGGGAAACGTAACGTTATGTGGATCGTAACGTAAATAAACAAAGTGGCATACATTAAATAATAATCTACGTTTAATGCAAACGCGCGCCTTCACATTAAATGACTGTCGGGTTAAAGCTCGGAGACGTGCCAACACGACCCACACTGTTTATAATTTATTATGTTTGTGCGTCTTAAATATAAAATCAATCTCTTTAAATATATTACTAATATTTTATTATATAGATCGATTAAGTATACACTAAACAATTTCGCGATAAGTCTGGTGGTTTTTATCATTGCATTTAGAGGCACTACGATTTGGCGAAGTGTTAACCTTGAAATAGAAATGATATGCTTCCAAGTTTGGCTGTCAGCCAGAGCTTCCACGCGGATCGCTTTTCCTAGTGTTTTTTTATAAACATAGTCTGAACGCAAATAAGACGGGCGTCTCGCATCTGCCTCGACTACATTTGTTTCTTTAATTTGTGTCAGTATTGCTTAAGTTTTAATATACAACATAAAATTTTATTTCAATGTATCTTCTGACCTCTCAGGATTTACCTACATTTCAGTTATATTAATTATTACTTGTTTTGGATAATTTGCACTTTTTGCACAAATCGTTTGTAATTATAGTGCTTGCTTGATGTATTTTGTCATGAAACATTCATTCCATTACACATGCGCCTTCGCCTGTCCAAAGTCGTTAATCAGTACACAAACCGAAGTTCTCTTTATGATTAATGCATTACAAGCAATTTAGATTTATTTTAAGATCAAGTTCGTCAAATGAGTAAGGGCTCGTAATGATTTTGTACTTTATATATTATTATTTATAAAGTTATTAATGATGGCTTGGCTGGAACAGGCATCGGTGGCATGAGGGATCTCGATTATAAATCCGCTTTAAGTGTCATCCACGTCGATGCTTCCATTGTGTCGGATGATAGGTGGGCCTTAAACCCACACCCGGGCTACGTATTGTATAATACAGGGTCGCCAGACTTGACTACTTCGGATTAATTTCGACTTTATAAACATGTAAAATACTGTCGACGTTAGCTTGAGCCTTGAACGATCAATACTGACAGTAATCATATATGGGTGGGTCTAGAATACACTTTTGTATACGTTCTACCGAAATTATGCTTTTTGAATGATTATTATGCGAGGCTCTAGTCTTCACGAAGTCATCATGTGACAATTTTATTTAAGTAATGACAATCAGTCTTGAGACAATAAAGGTACGACATAAATAGGCTACGCATTACATTTGTGTACATTGGGCGTTAGCGGTAATTCTTACATAAGTGTTGTTACTGTTTGCGCACTTGTTACTGGTTTACCTTCACATTTGCAATGAAAATACGTAGGGTGTACGTATTTCCAAAAAGTATGAACAAACGAGGCCAGGTTCGGCAAGAACGAAACGTCATGCATGGGGAAGCTGCCGTATGCCGCAAGCGAAACTAATCATGATAAAGTTAAAATTTGCGGATATTTCAATATTATGTTTTGCTTTATATGAAGCTTCCTTTGTTAAATTGTTATAGAAAAAGATGAATATATTGTGGTTATGATTCTGTCCAAACGAAGTCTTCTGGTACCTAAATAAAAAGATTTTTAAATCTATAATTTTTAATTCTTATTTCTTCGTACGTTGTTTGCAATATAAAAGAAAAAGAATTTTTTAAGCAGTTCAAGGTAAACACGAAATACAATTTTATTTTAATTTATTTAGGACAACCAATAAAACAAACATCATACAATTATAATCTTAAATCTATGAATGTAGTGTTGCCTTAGTTTAAGGCTGGTACGGCATGCACAACTAGGTAATTAGTCGCTGCAAACGACAAACAACAATGATATGAGCAGTATTATTTATTGCTTTGTAAACGAGTATTTAGGAAACAACATCCGTGTTGTAACTATAACCCCTTGACTGTTATCTCCAGGAGACGCCTGACAAAAGATTTACTATTAACCGTATCGCGACAGTTAAACTAAAATCTTGTAACACTTAAAAAGCAGAGAAAAAAAAAACAGTTTGCATGCATTATATTTGTAGGATTAAAGTCATTGGCAACATCCTGCGACCTTCGCCCGTCTACTCTTACTGCATCAGCCAATGTATGAGGCGTGTCCGTGTGCGGATGTGTCCGGTCTAAATGGGTCGGCCACTACCAAACGGAGCGAGTACAAGTCTCTCAGAGCTGCACAATGTCGGGCGCGTCAAGGACGACGGCATTAGTGCAATCGCATACAGACATGATTTTGATGATGTTTTTAACCCTTTATACTAGAGTTGTTGATGTCGTTCTAGGACGAACATGACTTACATGTTGATTTTCCGTTTGCGTTTCTCTAATTTTACATGGCTTAATGCCAAAATGTGTCTAGAAACCGTTTAATTGGCGTTTTTAAATACTTCTGTTCTATTACCTTGAACCTGCGGTCCACTGAGGAAATAAAGATTTTTTATGATCACATCAAGCATACAGCCTACCTGATGCGTGCGTCACAACTATATTAGTCCAAAAACCCCGAAACATGAACCACAGTGTAGTGGCTGACTTGTAACGAAAATATATCAAGTCTCAGTATCCAGTAATATCACTGCGTAGGTATTGCTGTTGAATACATATATACTTCAAGCTTATCTTAGCTGATGTGGCGGAAGAAATAGGTGAGATAGAGATGCCTAAACAGACCACAGCCCACGGCCTTTCTCAGAAAGAAGACACATAGGTATTATGTTGTTGGGTAAGGTTGTATTTCCTGTTTTAACCATTATTTGGGATAAGCTGGGCTACGAGTATGTCATCCAGGCGTCACATGTGGGTAATTATAGTTCTTAATAAGAATTTATTATAGTGGGTACCTCGGAGTTTTCTGTTTACTCCAAGAGTGGTACGCTTAAAGTAAGCTACAAATTCTTTCATTCTTGTTATACAAAATAATACAATTTGCTTTGGACTTCATGACTGTAATTTTATGCATCTACCTAATTGTTCTTTTCTCGTCATTTCGATGACTTTTGCTTCTGATTCAGATAACTTTCAGTTAACCTACTTAATCTTACTCTGCGCCAAAATTACAATTCCGGTGCAATCGTTACATTATACTTGGCCCAAGCAAGTGGTAAAGCGCACCTGTACAGGGCTTCGGTAGAACGTGACCGGTTATATGCCCGGTCTCGCAACTTTATATTTCGTAATGGCCAGTAGTAAATACTTCTGATAGTTATTACTGACCATGCTTTAACCTAAAGAGCGCTAATGGGAAAATTAAATGTTTGACAGACCTACGAAAACTTGAAATAATTGCAAATGATTTTTAGATTTGATTTCTATTAGTTTGGAACTAATTTTATTGATGTTTCATTTGGAATTTCTTGGGATATATAATTAATTATCCAAGTCAGTTAGCTGCCTTTTACTTTCCGGGCGGAAGATTTACAATCAGGTTCAAATACGAGTAAATACGGTTGAGAAAATGGTATGTGAGAGATATACAACACAAAACAAAACATAAATACCTGATTGTTTGATAAAAAAAATATAAAATGTATCGTAGGGCACGTTAACCCATCGGACCCGGTCGTAGTAAGTAGGCATGACGACTGGGTCCTGAAATCGTAAGAACTATTTCATATTATTACAAATCTGGGTTAAATATAACGATGTGCTTTCTTTCAGCTCGAAAACTCATGTTTTATGAATTTTATTAGTCTTCAAAGTTAGATGGGCAAGTCCATTTTTAAAGTACATTAATTGTCAAAAATTGTTAACAAAAGGATAACTCATACAATTTAAAGCAACTTTTACTATAAAAACCGTTTTAGTAAACGCAACATTTAATATAGTTGTTGTACAAAATTCACAAACTATGCGTACTAATTACTGATGCGTGACGTCATAAAAAGGTAGCCAAATGTATGAAGCGTTTTTGGGAAAGTTCATTAATGTGTTTTTAGAATTGGAAAATCTCTGTGAGTTTTAATGTTAACGGAGTAATTTTTTTACCTACGTTTCTATTATTATGCGGTCCATCGATATAATAACAGAAAAAAAAAATTGTCATCATCCCTATTCACATAAGTCGCCGTAAGGCGGTCTAGAAATTCTGACACTCATTCGGGCAGCACTTTGTATGAACCTTTAAAAACTTTACCTATAGCGGTCCACTGCTGGATAAAAGTCTTCCTTGTTTGGCGTCAGATATCTCGGTAATTCGTTTTCTTATAATAGAGTCTCTACTCCTTCTCTTTTCGCAAGTAGGTAAACGTTCGATTGCATCGTGCCGCTAGAAGTTCTACATGTATTTCTATAAAGCGTCGGTGGCTTATTGGTGGACTGTTGCCTTCCAAAGGGTGCAGGTTCAAATCCCACAGCGTACCAATGTCTTTTCGAGTTTTGGAAATGTGTGAGAAAACCTGCGCACACCTACGAAGAAATTCAAGATAGATTCTCTAGATATATTTATTATTATTATAGCCTTTTGTCTATTTTATATCTCATTAGACTTCTGCTTAGGTTGTCATCCAATTTGCGTGTTGTAAGACACGTAGGCTTTATAGGTGTAGCTTTTTAAACGAAAAACAAATTATGAATCACTTGCACTGTTTCTGATAACAGTCGCTAGCTAAATTATTTGCTCATTAATTGGAAATCAAAATGATGATTTTATAATAAATTATTTAAGTAATCTATTTCAGTTTATTATATCATAAGAATACAAATTTTCTAAGCCTTACAAGAATGTGCGATGTGAAGCGTAACATTGGTTTTATCGTTCCAGTATCAGCCTATCATTTTGCATTAGGACAATTTTATCAAAATTTTGCAGACACATGCATACAAGATCCGACGTATTAAATTTGATATCGATCAAATCGTTTTGTGTGCATTCGAGTGGTCGAGTCTTACGCTGCCGCCCGTGCCCGCTGGAACGGCTACCATGGCATATTCGCCTCTGTGTTTATACATGAGATACGTAGGTGTTCGAGGATGTGTGTCCATTTCCTCCCCATTGCGCCAATTGCGCTCGTTTGCGGACCGCACTCCACTAATTGTAAGCTCCGCAATTAGCGGACTGACGGACGAGTGCGCACCTCGCGACGCACGACACGAAAGCAATCGATACTACGGCGCAGATATATTTGTTTCAATCATTATGCACGTCTTTTTTAATCCAACCTAGTTGAACGCCTTCGGCACTTGAAAAGTAATCCAATTGAGTGTGGTTAAACTTTCGCTTTGTATCTGCTATTTTCCTTGACTTGATTTTATGACGTAAGCGGAAATTTTATCACTTTCTTTCTTGTTTCTCGAAGACTCATAACTACCTATCCCGTCTCTTTTGGGTTCAAGGTGTTTGTGAAACATAAGAACGCTCCAAGCACAAAATTGACATTTTGGATATTTTTCACGCGAAGGTCTTATTGGTTTTGAACTTATACATGGACACTCTTTTTTGTCAATAAATACGAAGATACCAATTCAAACATACATTCATGCACTCAAATTCGTGTAAGTACCTGCTGCACGGGAATCGAACCTACTTTTCAATAATATGAACACATGGTTCGTCGAACTCTCGAAAATATTTATCGGATAAAGATGTGTGGTCTTGCACTTAGTGTTCCAGTTACAAAATCTTTGTAATAAATTATTGTAAAGCTATTTGTAGGTAAATGACAAAACTGTAACCACTGATATAAAAAGATTAAAAGAGTAACTCGAGTTTCTTGCCGGCTCTTCTCGAAGATCCTACTTATTCCGAACCGGTGGTAGAGTCACAAAAAATATGATAATAATAACAATTGACGATTCAAAAGTATCTGTAACAGATTTATTTGAATAAAGATTTTTTTCTTTCTTTCTTTCTTTCAGAACTTCACTCTCATATTGTCCTCTTACCCATGGTATGTAAAAGATATCATTATTTAATCTAGTCCTCACCAAACGGCTTAATCAACATTGTTTCTTTAATAGACCATTATTTGTTATATTGAACAGTAACATGTTTTTGTAAGGTTATCACATCAGACTCATAACAACAGTATACAACATTAGGATACATCATTACTTTATCATACACATCAATTATTGTTTTGGTCTGATTTCATAGTATATGCACATGCATTCAACTCGTACAATTGAGCAATAGACAAACTTGATAGAGACATCCGCCAGTATCCGTCGCGGTATATATACATCGTTTTCTATTCACACCAGTTCAGCTCGCTTAACTCTTTTATAGGATATTGATTGCCAGCTTATTTAACTGGCTTTGTATATCGTAGTTTAACCTTTTGCGACCAAGTATAGGGAAGTCTGTGCTATCTTTCGTTTTGTTGAGGTGTCTATAATATAACATGTTTCTACCGCCAAAATACATCTTAACGTATACCTAGACGTATTCAGGTTTAAAAGTTATGACGAGCAGGAAAATGAAAGCATACTATGACTTCACATCTTGACGTTACCAACTATCAACTTTATGGTCACTCTTTCGGGAAAATAATTGTAATATGTAGGAGACAGTTTTCATGCAACACCAGGTTCGCTTTGTATTAAAAGAAATTGATGGAATAATCCTTACAGAATAAAAATTGTAGGAACATTCGGATATAACTACACGACACTGATCTTGTGATCATCAGAGCCTTTTTTGGTGTTCGGCTCTTTGGGACAGGGTTCAGTTGCCTTAGCTATATAGTATATATTACCTATATACATACAAGGCTGAGTCTTTATAATGGCTATTCCTATAAATATAATTTATTATATTCTAATCATAAGGACGCTGTCTAATATAGGGTAAATGACGTTTCCTAGACCAAATAAATAACTCAAATTTTGTTGATAGGACATGATTAGATAACCCTCTCCAGACAATCATATCAATTTTGTATCAAGGCTAAGCTTGGTTGATAACATTGTTTTTTACATATACTAACATGTGTAATATTAAAATCAACAACAATAAATTGCTCTAATTTACCTACTCTGCTGTTACAAATGAAATAAACACAAGAATTGGGAATTATTCACAGGTCCTCAAAGATACGGAAAATACGCAACTTGTACATAAATCGATAAGTGCCTTAAAATGTATATAATGACAATATTTTTGTTTTACAAATTGCACGACTTCGTAGCTTAATTGCATAGGTGTGATCAAGTCCGATTGTTGGTGTTGTCGCCTGACAAAGTGAAAAGTCAAATTACCAGTCACACACTTTTTGGGGTCCCTTAATTGGGCACAGAGACTATAGATCCCACAGCATTTCAAACCTTTTAAGGTACTCGTGCATACAGGTGAAAATCAATGAAAATATTGGCAGTGCTTTATGTGATTGAGAGTTAATGGTAACTACTGCAGGAATGACGTCACAATATGGCGGCTACTGTATTTTGGATACAAAATAGAATAAAGTTTTTTTAAGCAAACAAATATCCCGAAATATGGTATTTTTTTTTACTTTCAGTTGTTGGTATGAGTGTGCGTTTTAAATTCAACGTCATCCATTTCCTACTGTATTGTTTCGGTGCTCTATAAGCATAATGCAGTGGGTATTGTAGAGGTACACTACCATGCGTAATAAGGCGGAAGGTTGCCTTTAGTTGTAAATGGCAAAATGTCGATGTCGATGAATAATACATAATATGTACACATATTTTCCGGTTAGCAAGTGTTCAAAAGCAACTGTAGGACTAATCTGATGCTACGTGATCTCCGTCGACACAACCCAGAGTAAACTTTGTGTAGTTTCGAGTCATTGAACCTAATAAACCCAAGTCTTTAAATTACTGAGCATTTTTGACTCGACTCCAAAATGATTGCGTTCTTAGTGTGTATATCGTGTTTAGATATATTTTTTGAGCTTATAGCGAGTTTAAACAAAAGGTCATGGTATATTTTTATATCTTGGATGTATGGGGCTGTCAACCTTTTGGTCAAACGAGGCTCTTGTTAACTGGACTAGACTAGCATTGCGGGTGACAGCAAGAAAAACCCTAAACGACAAGGGTAACGTCGGAGTAAATTATGTTAATAGTTAAATTTTTCAAATTTATATACAAAAACGTATTTTGGTATTTAAAATATATTTAGTTTTATCGATTCATTGGTACAATCTCTTTAAAATGATTAGACGACAATCACAGGTTAAAAATACAATGAGTCTCTGGACCACAATATTTAACCATAGTTCTTAAAGTTAGGATTTTAAGGTTAATTATAACAAAGTTAATGTTGCTAAGCTTTCACATTGCTTGAAGTGTATGTTCTCTTAGGAATATTTTCAAAGAAACTCGTCATTACGTTGGATATGTTCCAAACAAATTAATGAAACTGGTGCGGGATGGTTGTAAACGTTACTTTTAAAGAAATATTTTATTACTATTTTCATAAACAAGATTTTTATTTTCGATGTTTTAATTTCTACTTTATAGCTACAATAATATAAACTCTTAATAAACAAATATGCTTTATGGCTTACTGCATACTCCACAATTTCATTCGTATAAAATATTGCACAGATTTATATGTCTGTAAGTTTTGGCTAAATGATTTTTAAGATCGGAAGTGGAATTTTAACAGATACGTATAATTTACAAGTAATTAAATTCATGAATGGATGAGTTGGCTGCCAGAATGTTATGGTATTAAAATTCACTTTATTTTTTGAACACAATGCAGGCAGTTCACCAATCCGCCCTGGGCCTTCGTGGGGGGTCATGGCCCAACCTCCTCATACCCATGCTGTGTGCAAAGGTCTGTCCTGCAGTGGGACGATATAGGCTGATGATGATGACGCAGCCCACCTGCTGATAATTTACCTCATTCTACTTTTTCTTCCGTCATGCCTAACAGATATGCTCTTGATGTCCGGGCTTAAAGGCGAGACAGCCAAAATAACCGGACACTCTGAATTGAGATCTTTACGTCACAAGTTAGTCACTATGCTGTCGTCCTTCTTGGTTACTGGTGTATTACACGGAACATCTACTTCTGCCAGGTGTCCACCTGCTAGATTGCTGTCGTACAATACAATAAATATTGCTATTGTCGCCTTAAGCACACCTGTAATAGATACAACATAGTTTCTTACTAGTAACATTGTCACGATCGCATATAAATAGACTTGATATGTCATATTCAGTATGTAAGTTCAAGTTCAACTAGCTGGCAATGATGATTGAAAAAAAATAAAATTAAAGCTGTCTACGACTGCTAAATGTGCATGCCGTGGCAGCGTTTAATAAACCAACACATAATACATAAATTAATTACTTTAAGATTGTAACGAAATTATGTGTACCACTTAGTGGGTTGTCCAAAAAAAAATTGTGACAGACGTAAAATTGTTAAGTCACGGTATACTATAATTTTAAAATTTTCCTTACCGTGCAGCCTGAAACATTATACATAACTCTTATAGTTAAATTGAAGATGAATTTCGATCTAAATACCACAATGTTTAGAACGTGGAACACTATGTTTGTCTTTCCATATACGTGTATGTACGCAGCTACGGCGCTCGGCATCAGAAGGCCGTTGCAGTCATTAGGGTCAACTGGCACATAACACCAGCAACGCCGTATCACATGGCATTCCCTGAGCAATGATCGCGCGTATCAAGTTTTATAGTTAGTCAACAATACGTCAAACTATTAAATCTTTGATACAGTTTCAGTACTTGAAGCACGAGTGCTTTGATGTTTTTACAATAAACGCCGAGGTATTGAAACTTATTAATGTATTAAATAGTATAATACGTAAAATTATTATATGAATTAGTATTTCAACAAGAACAGCTTAATTGGAACGTATACCAACAGACTTAAATATAATTAATTTCTGTTAAAAATACAATCTGTTTTTTTCATCCCTTAGTACTTCAGACGCGTATAAAACGATGTTAATTAGTGTAATTATTATGTTGCGATTAAAATACATAATAAGGTGGGCATCTGGTTTTCGTCAGTGGTGTCGTAATGTGAAGGTGAATAATGTATGTTCGGATAATTGTATATTGCTCCGGCGCTTCGAGCTATCTGTAACACGCTACGCGTTCACAAAGCTTTGTGCGATATAATGCACGTATTTGCTTAGCCAACTGGTGTAATACAATTATTATTAAATACAGTATGAAAAAATACGATTATACAGTTATGCCTCACAAAATAGTGTCATCGACACAATAATTTGTATCCGATAACTATTGATAAATGGACCCTAAAGGCGTCTTCGAGCATAACTCGAACCTCGGCTTAAAGAATTGCACGGTGGACCAGCTAACTTTTAACTATTTACTAACTAAAGGTATGTAGTATGACGATAATAACGGTAAAAGTCTAAAAGACTCGCTAGTAACGCGAATAAGGGCGATATTATAGTGTTACAAAATTTTTATTTCAGTAGTAATGAAGGACAAAGTTAACCTATTTAATGTAAGTTTGTTATAATTTTAGAATAATTAATTTGTACTCAAGATGATATATATGGTCAACAACTTTTATTCTTATTCAAATACACTACTCCCGAGAACGAAATATCAAATGTGACGACGTCTCAACTGAGGATTTTATGATATGGCAAATTGATATCGCGAATTGTGGATATTCCTCTGAGGGTTTACGGAGTCGCGTCGGTTCTCATTCATGTACATAATAAATTATATGTGAAAGCAACGCTATTAGGGAAGTGTCCGCCCCAGGGCTTTTGGGAACCCTGTATCCAAGGCCCATAGGAACCTAGTGAACGGGCTTATTAATTCATCCGAACCGATTAGTTTGACGGAATCTCCTATTGGATCTTAACGTTAGTGCGTTAAATACCTAATGCAATCATGTGTACTAACAAAATGTTTCAGAAGTAGGTTGTATTCATTAGTGTTTTAACCAAACAAACGCTAGCGTAATTTTGGTAGTTAGGATTATCGGATTACCAATTTTAATATAAATTGTAAATGCATACTATTGTTTACATAAATCTAGTCTGTTAGAACTTCTTTGGTTATATTGACGTAACCTTCTAGAATAGTCACACAAAATGTATATTGTTATAATTTGAACTATTACGTGAGATAGGTACTATATGTACCTATGCATTTCATCTTAGGGTTAACGATATAGAGATTAGCCTAATGTAAATAAAAACGCGATATCAGTAGACACAGTTACGCTATGACACCTGCCAAAAAGCGGTATCAGATTGCAAATTTTAAATTGTTATATGCAACTGTATATTGTATTGGAGTTTAAATAATAGAATCCACTGATTTCCAACAATTGAATGTTACTGTGAGCGTACACGCTAACACGGACATTTTTTTTTCTTCATTATATTTAAGTAGGGTTTTTTCTATACATAGAAAACGCCACTCTCATAGATATAGACAATCTTACAAAACATCTTTTTACAATAGTTAAAAGGTCCTACTACTTAAACAATCCTAACACGAATATTGTTCTGATGTTACTTGTAGTAAATGTATTTGAAGCATCATACTTTTGTGGCATGCCCATTACGGTTATTGTAAATTGTAACATCGTGTGGTTTCACTGTGCGCAGCCTTACACTTCCTTGTGTTGTGACATTACGTCTTACATGGTTTTCCTCGTTGATTTAATTGCCCCCGCATTAATATGATAAACAATGATCAATTAATCATTTAATTATCGAGAGCATCATTAACATACAAGAAACACAATTGTCATATCAATACAATGTATGTCTTTGAACTCATGAAGTAAAACTTGTACGATATTTAAGTTAGTGGGTTATAGTGATTGTTTTTTATATTCTAGATTTACATTGATAAGAAAAAAATAATAATTGAAGCAGGTATTGTTAATTTCTAAGCAAATAATTTAATGGGGACATAGGGTCAAAACTAACATCTTTCGGATGCAAACCAACTTCACCGGTGTAGCAGTAGGTACCTACATCATGTCGAACCACGAAAGAGGTTCTGGCTGGACATCCTCCAACTGGCACTGTACCATTGTGGTAGATAACGGCCCGGTGACCCTCTATTGGCTTATCTCAGTAATTCCAGTCACCCTTATCCAGTAATAAATATTCACACAGTGTGACAGAAGAAAGATTTTTTCTATAAGAAAAGTTTTTTTGGAATATGGAAGTAGCCTAAGTTTTTCTTTACTATATCAGCTACCTGCTAAAAGAAGTCCCGTCTAAACCGGTCCAACCGTTTCTCTCTGTTACCCGAAATAAATAGCCAAAGAATAAAAAAAAGAGATTTTGGTATATGTGGGAACCGTATATATATTCATATGCATGAAGAAAAAGAATATGGTTATTTCAGTATTACAAACAGACACTCAATTTTATTTATATATAGATAGAAGATTAATAAGGGGGGTGTAATGTAGGTAACATTGCAATTTATCAAAGTCATATGAGGTTTCGGAATTGTAGCAACACCGATTGCTTGATTGTAGTCTAAATTCTCTCAAGATGTACATTACAGCGACCGCTTTAAGTAGAACCATCAATAGTATATCTGGAATTCACCACGCTCATTCATTAGTAGGACACGAGATTGTTTTGCGGTATGTGTTTTTGTTTGGTTGGAAAGCGTCTCGGCCGGCGATGGTGGATGTGTCGGAACGATAGTCTTGTGCAATAGTGAGTCAGCCACGCCTCCCATGACGTGGTGACGCGGCGTCTGCGACCAACTGTCCAAATGTGACCTCATTGATTGCTCTACGAACGTTGCAACTATAAACCTTATTTAACTAACTTCAATGATCATATTATGATCGCAACAAATTTCATATAATAATCAATATTCTCATAGCGCGCAACTAAGCATTTGGCCTGTAATATGGGTACTAAACAACGGATAATCATACTTATTTCCCTTTTTTTTTGTAAATACATATATAGAAAACACCAAGACCAATACAAATAGATATGTTCATGCACACAATTGTTTGTAATGTAAGAGCCGACATCTAAACCAATTACCCACATAGGCCATCTATGTATTTTTTAACCGACTTCAAAAAAGGAGTTTCTTTCATTATTATTTAAAATTTTCTAATAACGATTCAATTCCAAAATATCGATCACGGAAGTATATCGAAAACTAGCTGTTTACCATGAAGCGAGTACAATTCCTAATAATTACTTTCTGTCTGCTTGATTGCTATCTTATTTCATTTAAAATACATAAACGAGAGGTCACTTATGTATCATTTGTAACCTTTAGGCAAATACAACTTTGTTTTAAAAGCAACGGCCGCAGACACACCTGTTTTTTATTTCAATAACGGGTTTTCGGATTACTGACTATTCAATCACATTGGGATTTCAATGTGACTGCCATATGACAGATTAGTGTTTGACTAATTTAAAGCAAAACGATTGCCTTTTCTGTATATTTAACGACAAATTTTGTATCAAAATTTAATTGTCTTAGCTTATAAGCACATACCTAAATATCGATGGATTATAAAGTTATCGATTCGGACTGTCAGTTGCGAAAATTGATGAGTGAATTATTCCAATATTTATTGGGATTACAAATTGTGTGATATTATGTTTCGCAAATATTAATTTGAGAATATAATGAAAATCAATGAAAATGAAAAGTGTTTATTCAATTTAGGTCCTTACAGAACACTTATGAATGTCAAATGAACAATGCCTTCGGCATCAAGATATTGAAACCTTTATATGCATAAATTCTCTTACGATTAATATAAATAAAGTATCTATGGAGGCGGTCATTGGGGTTTTACGTTCCACTCATCGTTAATACAATTTACAGTCGGTATACTACGACATAACGCCATTCAATTAGAAAGAACGCCGCGTTCTAGCCCACTATGCACATGCACACAACGTCTGTTATCGTCCATACGATATATCGTTATCGCATAGATTACTGCATCTATGCGTTGTCAGCGCTCGCTGACAAAGATATGTTATCGATAATGTTTATGCAATCGATCTAATGGTAAAAATTGATATCCCTCTTATGTAAAGTATATTTTTTAAGGCAGCTAAGATTCAATACTTATACCGGCAGTAAAAATAATGTCCAATGTACAGTCGGTCTATGCCATTCAAAAGAATATAACCACACTATGGACATTTACATAACGTGGAACGTGCGCGTGCGCATGTAGGTATCCACGGGTGTTTCACAATCGCAACCAACAGTCCATCGACCTCGCAGTGTGGGTTAGTAGAATATCTCTACAAACTAAGACACACTTCTAACACGATTGTTATCGTCCGTATGATGTATCGCATGGATTACTTACTGCATCTTTGCGTTGTCACTGTCAGCAACTTTGTGGCGCAAAGATGTATGATTTATAATGTTAATGCAATAAAACTAAATGTTGATTTTCCTTTAAGGTACTGTAAATTTTCTTATAGCAAGTAAAATTTCATGTATGATATATTTTAACTCAAATAACCTACATACGATAAGCAAGGTTTAGTCCTTAAGAAGGCTAGGCTCCCAAGCAGGACGAATAAAAGAGTTTGTATGAAACGATTGGTGGATGTGAAGGAAGCTAGAGAAGTCCTTTAGGACCCTTATTTGTTTTATTCAGAGACGATAAGAGATTTGCAGTAGGTTACTTAACACAATAGTGCCACTTACTTCTTTCTTATACTATACTAATCCTCCTTCTGTTTTATTTTTCTATAAGGGCATTCTTCATTGTTTTGAATTTTTACTTTTCAGCGAAAGCAAAGTGGGTGGTATTTTACATAATATAACCTTAATTTTATTTCTATTATGCCTTATTGTACGTTCTCCCTTTCGAAACAACAGCTTTCCTAGTTATATCAAAATAAATTTCAATGTATAAAAAACGATTAATAAAATTTATTTCTCGGTCAATTAAATATTCTCACGCTAGTTAAGATACTCCGATCGTTGCAAGAATGTGCAATAGTGCACCCACGTGCTATGCGAGTGTGACGCGTGAATGCCAATCTTTGTTTTTGTTCCCGCGACGCTTTTAAGCCGTTTGACCTATATAAAAAGTATTCTTGGATATCTGATCTTATTTTGCGCCGTTTTCGTTTAGTTTTGCGAACTAGAATATTTTGCAAGCGTTTTTAATAGGTATTTTCAAAGGGACGTTGAACTTAATAGAGTTGTGTAAACCCTTTTTTTTTTCAATTATATTCCAATGTGTAGTGTACAGTGTGATTCAATGTATTTTTTAATTTAGGAAAATTAATAAACATTATTGCTAGAAATTAAAATTAAATTGGAGTAATGATGTCTGACTTTCACCTTGGCAACCTTTCGCACACCATGTTTGCTTATGTTATGTTATTATGTTGCATAGATATTTATATGAATAAACTAAAACGGGTTTGTTTTCCCCAGTCATATTGTTTATCCACATCTTTAAATATTCGGTGTTTACGGAAATCTACGATCAAGGTTTAGTTTGTTTCATTCATACTCGTATTTGTAAAAACAATCGTTTTACCAATGATGAACTTTCATTTTATAATAAAAAATTTAAGGAACCGCACTAGTTATTTTGAACAAAACAAGTGCTATGTAATGAACTCTTCATAGTGGTTTCGTAACTTTTTGCTAACATATTCTTATTGGATAAAATTATATGTTTCTCTATAACTCGTTTAATAAATACAAGTAATTTAAATTTGAACGTGCCTATTTGCAATTAAGGCGCCGATATCCTTATACGAGTTAGATTCGAGATGACGGAACATGCGTGGTCGTCCTTAAGCGCCTGCGCACATTCCCGTCATTTCCTGTTGTGCGATGCGTTTCCACCGTTACTTCCGAATGTGCAGATAATTGGATTCAATGATTATGTATGTTTTATTGCTTAGATTTTACAAACATGATCGGATACCCAAATATAAATGAAACGTTGAAGAATATTGTGACTTTGAATAATGAAATTTGTATATAGTATAATTTTGATTCAATTTGATATAGTTTGATTTTCGATAGTATTACAAAGATTTGTCAAATCGATTTTAAATTAGGTAATTTTATTATATAAACGTATTATAAGCGTCGGTGGCTCATTGGTGTGGACTGATGCCTTTCAATCACATACCAACGTATTTTAGAAATTATATGTACGGTTTTCATACGCTCTTACGTTGAAGGAATACATCGCGAGGAAACCTGCGCACTTCTGCGAAGAGATTCAAAGGTTGCGCGTGAAGTCTGCCAATCCGCTCTGGGTCAGTGTGGGAGACTAAAGCCTATACACTATTTGCCCTTCAGTAGGGACGTATAATGTGCTGAGGGATGATTATATATAAATGCACATTATCACAAGTAAACAAATGAAAAATTGTGCCTGCTAAATATAGTCAAGAAGAAGCTATTTTGTTACAAAGTAGAAATACACAAAACAGGATCCGCTTGACTGTACGATGAATACCACTAACCGGTGATTGTGATTTTATGTGTGTTTTAGTACCGCATAAAATAGTCGCTGCAACTTGACGAGAATTTAAACAAAATTATGAAAATACTGTTTAAACGCAGAAACGTTACTTACGCTGTTTTTGTCAATACCGACGAGTGTGATAAGACATGTGTTTCCTAAATTACTTTTATCTGTTCACACCACGGCTTTAAATACATTAAAAACAAGGTATTATTAGTTACCTCCATCGTATGGGCACATTGTTATAATTGGAGTACCTTTTTGTACCCCGTTATCGGAAAAACGTTTCGATATTAAACTCAAAATGAACCTTATTCAATTAAATCTTCGTCGTCGTACAAGACACTTTTGAATAGTCAATTATAAAAGAAGTTAAAAACTAAAATGACTCTACCACCGGCACCGGTTCGAACATTTTATTCTACTGAGAAGACTCCGGTAAGAAACTCAGTACCTAGTCTATTTTTTAAAATAATACACTAATTGATAATTTATTTGATGTTTGATGTCTAACGATGTTTAAAGTACAAAACATACATCGTTACAAAATTGGCGTTACTACTACGATACACAAATAACATCACCTTATGATACTTTTGATTTACACCTACGGTAATATTAACAAAATCTGGTTCACACGATACAACAGTGAAAGACTTACCCAAATTATGCCAGCTATGCTCCGTTGAAGGTTAAGTTCGTTTGGGACTATTCAATGTATTTACATGTTAGTTCACATGCGTTCGAGTGGGTTGATTTATTTAAACGATTTCCGGCGGTTATTTCCGTCGGTGATATTGTGGGTCGGAGTCGCATTGTGGAATGAATTGCATGCACTAAGTACTCTACGATTACCATTCATTGGGACAATCGTGTCTGCGGAGTAATTGAATTGATATCTGTTATGCGCTTTTTGAGTACAATAGTTATGAGTATTGGTTTTAAAATGTTTTAAATTGGAAAATGAATTTTTTAAAAAGGTATTGGCTAAAGCTTTCGCGACTTCCACCATCCACACATTGAATGAATCTTAGAATTTTAAATTCATTTTCTTTCTAATGTTTCGGTGACTGCAGTTACCATGGTCGGTTTTAGGTACTACTCGGCGTCCATTGCTTGACATGCATCCTCCATTTTGAGTAAGATATTGGAGGTTTTAAACTTTTGTTTTGCAAATTGTGGCAGTTGCTAAGTAATAATAAGACAAATTAAAATTTAAAAGTAAAGCGTTACTAAAGTCTTGATTTTATACATGAAGATAAAATACTTACCTGCTGGCAATTAAATATACCTTATTATCATAAAACTAATAAGCAAGCGAAAAGCGTATTAATTAAGGTCTGGTAGTTATATCGTGTTAACTACCAATTTTATTTGTTAAAATCTTTAAATCGATTAGAAAGTGATAACTAAATGTCCGAATATTTATATTGTAATCGTATAACAATCTAAAAATAAACAATGTTATCACTCTTTCTCATAACATGTCCTGCTGGCATTCTAAACTGGCAATGAAGGAGAAAAACAAGAATATCAACATATTAGAATTGTAATCACGTGCCAAGTTACCATGTAGGGCCAGATAAAAATATTCTCATTGTCACTACGTATACATGTTACATATCTTGTTTCCTACGTTGTGGACATTCAGTTACCGTTACTCGTGGTGGTTGATATACGGTTCGATTTACACGAGGTAGTTCACTAAAGCTTGATTGGACACTGAATTAGTCATATATATCTTTGATGACATATCTTGTTCTTAAAAACGGGTGACAGACAACCAAGCTAAGACATTAGTCTCTTGCAGTTAACTGATGTTTACTAAACTGACTAACTATGTTTGAGTAATTGTATATAGTTAATAAATAACATAATATGCATTTTTTAAATTTTTAATGCAAAGGGCCAGGACCAATGAGATGCAAGTGATATTGCCAGTGCACAGTTTTTATACGAAAATTGCAACCTATTTTTTTGTGACTCTGGAATTGGAGTTGCAGAACTAATGTGATCATTATCTCATCCTCAGATACTTTATTACTTCGAGCTTTTATGTGGATGTTTTGTGTTCAACACTAGCTAATTAATTGATATTTTCCTCGTTAATAACTTTGATTATTATCATAAACATGATGTTTGGGCAGTTTTCCTCGTTAATAACGATTATTATAGTATACATAAAAACATGTCAATTAAGGTCTCGGAAACAACGGATAATAAAAAGAATCTTTTTTGTTATCAGTTAATTTTCGAGTGAATATGGTAAATCTATTGTGATGCTGCAAAAATTGGACCACTTCTTATATATACCGTCACTGCTTTTTCTTGTCAGGGTACGCACTTCCTTCCCTTTAATATGATTCGGACGCGACTTTTGTTGCGCCTCCGAAATTCATTTATCCGATCAATACATCATTTAATAAATAAACAATAATGTAGACGTGAATTCGACGGCGTATGACAAATGATAATGAGTAGCAATTTAAACAGATCATAGATAGGAGTTGTTGACTAATAAGTCTAGTCATAACCGTCAATATGAGTAGTCTGTTGGTAAATAAGCGAGCCCGGGCGGGCTCCGCGCTCAGTGTCAAGGCCGACCCCGCGCCCGCCCCGCCTCTAGGGCTGATTCTGTGCAACGACGCATATTACGGTATGGCTTGAGGCATTCATTTATGACGTACAATGATTAAAGCGGAGGGAACTGAAATTCGCTTTTTTTGTAATAGGTACTTTATGTCATTACATGTGAGAACATGCCGGTTAGTGTTTGTTATTTCGGTGTGGGGTGGGGAAAAATACTTAAATATTTTACAAACATGGCCCACGTGCAGTTTGGTAGCGTGGTGAAACTCTTAAATAAATCAAAGGTTTTTAAAGTTTTCTTAGCCTAACTATGCAGTTAATTACTACGTAAAAAGCTCGACATTCAATTTTTCAATTTAATGCCAAACTTACCTGACCGAAGGGATCCGATTATGTACCTAATATTGACATTAAAGTTTTTGTTATATATTTATATTAAGGAACAATAATTTGTAAATATAAAGTGTACATACATCATTTTTAAAAAGGTACGTCTACTCTTTAACTGCGTTTACAACGTTCATTACTCCAAGGACGTTTAGGCAAATACTGACAAAGAACATACAAAGATGAAAAGAACAAGAGCTTTTATCTCGAGTGGGAGATAATTTAAGATGCCAACCCTGCGGGGTTGATAAACAGAACAGCCCCTTTCACTCCCGCTCATCCCCACTCGCGTGTACCACCCCGCCAGCTACGGGTGGGGGCTTGCACTGTCATTATGTAACGCAGGCCGCTTAACATCGACGTCTTCTTTAAATTAATGCTTATAATTCACGTAATTAGGGATCTAAGGCGTAGGTCGAGGATTACGCTGAGCCCTTTAATCAAGAGCGACGGCCTGGTTCGCCTCTTCTATTTCGATGGTTATTCGATCAATGGTTAATTATAACGTTGAATAAAATAAATATTGACGTTGAAATTATTACCCTTTAAATGCAGTCTCTACGTATACCTACCTACCTATTCAAAAGACAATTCATACAATATGTGTCTACAATCCCGGCGGTTGAAGGTTAATAAGTTATAAAAAGATATTGTCGGAAATATCAAAATACGTAGCATACTAGTGCAAGCGACCTAAATACCATACTTATTTTCTTGTTATTGTTTGATATTCATTTAACTCTGAACTTACTGAGGTCTAAAAGACTTAACATCTGCTGTAGTATCGAGTAACAGACGCAAAGCAGTGGTGACAGAAACTAATTAATGTCTACAGTTACTAGCTAACACTGCATCTGTGCCTGTCACCTATATCTGTCACGGGCAGGCGTATCACTTACCATGAGGTGAGCGAAATGGTCGCTCCTTTCACTTTATAACATTAAAAATAATAAAGTGCTAATTCGTCACGTGTTAGTGAAGGATTGATCAAATAAATCTGTTGTCTTGTTCTGATCGCAAGCAACTAATCCAACGATACTTGTGTAAAAAGCGATTACGAGGTTTTATTGCAAAAACTGTGATACGAGCAATAAAGATTGCGTGCACATTTGGCGAAGTAGCAAGATTTGCGACGTACTTTAAAAATAAATCTGTATTACTTTGATAAAGCCGCTGTAATTTTTGCTACCGATAATGTTTACTAATCTTTGTGCAGATAGTATCAATCTGCATTTAGATATAAATGCGCTGACTGTGACATTGGAAAATTTCCAATTTGTTATGCAGTAAATAACAGATAAGTGTCAATAATACAATTACGGAATTTAATTTAATCGTAATAGGTTTAAAAATAACCGCTGTTAAAAAGCATTGATAAGTAAAACAATGAACTTAATTATGTATCGATATAAGTGTATAATTAGATATGTTCAAAAAGCACATTTAAATAACAACAACACGTATTCGAAAACACCCATATTCGTTTTATGTATATGTAATGTATGTCATTACACATTATTTACGCATTGCATGATGCCAATGTTGACCCATCGCATGAATCGATGTGGCATTTAATGTTTTTATTTGCTGTTACATTGAGTTACTATTGATATTTATTTAAAGATTTTATTTGGTTTGCCAGATACACTGTTTATCGGATTTCTCACATTGACCGGGTCTGGATCAACAATCAAGATAAACTCATATATATTTATATTCGTTCATACATTTTAAATTTAACATGGTCAATGTGAAAATTCCGTCATTTGTTTATATACAGACAATTTTTTTTCTGAGTAAAACAGCTTCATTATAATACTGAATATGTGGTTATTCTTTTGTGTTCACAAAGGAGTTTTATATGGTTGTTCGTGTACAAAGCGGAATATGTTGTCTGTATATAAACACATAGATGTTGTATTGCATGCGTCCTCGTGTCTCGACCATGGTATCTTGCATGCAGGTCTAGGCGTGCTTCGCAGCAGCTGTCGCGCAGCGCCGAGAGCATCGACCACTCCTACAAGAGGTATGCCATAAACGCTTCACACTTGTAGAAATATTATAGATAGAGCAAGGGGAGGCCTTTAGCTGCTATCAAGTTTGATTGAGAGATGAGATCGCGGTACTAATATGTCGCTTTTAGACGGAGATTGTTAGCATATAAAATCTATTGAATTGAATCAATAGTATATGAAATGAAACTGAACGATTGAAGTTCGGCTTCGTTAAACTCGTTCTAGTTTCAGAAAGACGTCTTCCCTATTCTATGTATAATATATCTACATATTATGTTCACACCACACAACACTGCCTGCCGCGACAAATAGTCATATCATATTTTATTAATTGGTTGGGAACATTGCTAGTTAATATAGTTTCTATTTTGATATACAACTTTTTTGTGCATGATTGTACGTAGCTTTTGTACAGATAAGATTTTTGTTAAAAATGTTTTGTTCCCCTTAAATTACAAAATTAATAAGAAAAGGAAGTCATTCGTCACCAATATTTGATAGTCCATTTCTGGCAATAAGCAAGTTTTATTAGATAAAGTTAATTAAATGATCTGTGTTATTAGATAAAGTTAATTAAATGATCTGGTCTGAAAATGTGTGGTGTTTTCAGTTGCCAAAATAATTCGGACTCAGGACAATGAAACTGAATTGTCTCCAGTATTTACCCGAACACTAATCAAATTAACTAGCAATTTAATCTATTGCGATGTTCTAGTTATACAGGGGGTTGTACCTATAGATAACTACTGACTAGTCTTGGCACTAGATTGGATTAGAGTTTGGAATGTGTAGGATCGCAGCATACTACTTTTGAAACCCAAGTCAAGCACCTGCTGATGGGTCATCCTGTCGCAAGCTAACGATACCCTAGCGATCCGCCATCATAGCTTGATATGGCAGGTTACGGTCCGAGTCCCCTTAAATATTCAAAGTCGGTTTTGTTATTTTTTGCGTAGGTACCTCAATTTTAACTATTTCTTCTATCCTAAAGATATATTATGCTTGAATGGCCTATAGTTCAGATGTAGGAATGGCACAGGCAGTGAAATTACTAGGCAACGTGACAACATTTTGTTTTGTTGTCACAAGTTCGCAACCATGTTGTGTGATGTTATTTCGGACTCACAGGAACTATTATTCCTATTATATTTACCACATTCCATGTGCAGCCTCCTTGCTGAGTAGGAAAAAACCTTTCATTTGAAAGGCTTTTTCTGAGCTTCATCGTATTCCCATGGGTGACATTACTACTACTACAGAAAAACATTAGGTGTAATAAATCTCACTGAGTCAGGATACGTCGGGGCGTAAAAAATGTCATGATTAATCTAAATCAAAGAAAAACATCAATAAGACAATAACATGGTATGGTATTATTAGTTACCATCACGGAGTCTATAAAATCAACTTTTCAACTGCAAATTTGCATAAAATTTTGCAAGGAATAATTAGCAACAAGCGTCATGCAATTGTCTCTCTGTGATAATTGTTCACGATGAAGTTGATTCATATATGCCACTTATTAAGTTGGCAATGAAAGTTCTCATACATAAAGTAGGTAGAAATAATAATGAAGTGTTTAAAATGGCAGTGCAGTAATTTGATGGTGCAATTTAAAAGAAAATTACACGCTATTAACAAGTGAATAGAAAGTAGCCGTCGTTCAGGTGTGACATAATGTTATTATAGGTCTTAGAGACTCGTGGTTTTCGAACATACAAAAGTTTGTTATGAAGCATCAAGTTTTGCATAGATATGTGAAAGTTCCGTTGAAGTCCGCATAGTTTTTGAAGGTCGTTGTTGCAAGAGTGGTCTATCCTCGAACAGTCGCAGTTTTGTAGTTGCTTCACATAGATTGAACGACCCTCCGCGATGCAATTGAAAAGATTCACTCGAACCTCTAGATATGCGTTCGATACCAGTGTGGCCATAATTCTGCGGGACGATCTCAACAAAATTGTTTTGTTTTTCTCCATTATAAAAATAGATTCCTAGTACTATAAAGGAGTTTCGTCCAATAATGTAAATATTAAACATCTATTTCTTTAATAGTATTAAATTTGGCCCCAGATGATAATTGTTTATTTTCGTAACTGAGCCGTTCGCTTGATAAGCAATGACCTGTTTGTGTAATCCCTAGAAATATCGGCTAGTGTCCTACGTCTTTTTACTTATAATAAATAATAACAATACTACTTTTAGACTAAGAATTTTTGACATGTAACCTATTTCAAAGGACTACAATGTTGAAAACAATGAGACCCATAAAAAAGAGAAGAATTTAAATATGTTTTCATTATATTAAATACAATTTAAATGGTCATAATTTCATATGGAATACTTACTTAAGTAAAGGAAACGCATAAACAAAAACATAAGTATATGTAGCGTTTAAGTTTTTTTTATTGTTATTAAGAATCATTAATTATGCCGTACACAATTTAGTGCGCAGTTTTTTATTTGATTTGATTAAATATAATTGTAAATTAATATGTAATTGTGATATGATTCAAAAACGTTTTTATCAAATGAGCCTAGTCATTTGAATCAATCACATCCTTCAGAATTTATTGCTGTTGTATTGGAAACAGTAGTTTTTTACTATTATTTGACGATTTGATTTATTTGCAACCTTTCTTCATCGATCAGTTCCAGTTCTGGATGTTTCGATTCTCAAATTAATTCTGCTTTCTCCAAAGAGTCAAACGAATGTCGTATCGGCCTCTATTTGTATCAGTCTAACAAAAGTTATTTGGGGCGATAGCTTTTAGGAATAGGCAATTACCCGTCCGTTGACCCAGAATATTTACTGCCACGTCGTGACTAGGCAGCACCAGTTGGAGGGTAGCTGTCTGTTCTGGATTGAAATGATGGGTCGCCACCACGTGTTTGCGTCCCCCGAATATGGGTCAACTTCATTAAACATTATTGACAGAGACGAGGAAAGATAGACTGTTTATTATCATTTGATTCGCCCAGATGATGGCGTTCTATTTTTGCTTTGCATCCAGATTGTGGATTTTCCACTTGAATGTAATGCAATTATGCGAATCACGCCAAATTCCAAATGGGATTTAATTTGGAAGAGGTAAAGTTCTAGCCAAGTTATCTGTTACGTCCGTAGACACGTGTTCATCATTCAAATCGTGACATCTATATTTACGCCTTCGTCAGAATACTTCATAGATATTTTTAGATAGCCTTTTATTAGTGATAATTGGGTTCCAATTTGGTACTTAGATATATGCAATCCATGACATATTATGGAATTATAAATTATTCTTACCCTCTTTTTTATTACGGCTCCTCCGAAAGGAATCTCATTCCGACGCCGATGTTTTTCTATAATGAAGTTGCATTTTATGTCATAACGTATTATTGTGTATTACAGGTCTAAAAGTCGCTCTGTGGATCATGGATTCGCGGCACCTTTCGACCTGGAAGCGCTGCGCTCCAAGGTTGAGGGCAGGTTCGATGCAGTGCACAGAGGTGAGAATTACATTCAACACAACTTTTTTCCCTTATTTTTACAAATTAAGTTTAGAAATATTTCGTTATAAATTATAGTAGGAGGATATTTTTTCTTAATGCTTATGTTTATTGCAAGTATATTTTAAACATAGTTGTTAACTGTTGTAACGGCAAACACACTTTGCTACATTTTCTTTGAGTCTTATATGATCCCATAAGCATGTGTCATGAAACGGTTTTCCTGATTTTTTAAAACCTGGTATTTCGCTTACAAGTCCGTTTACCTTCGCGAGTCAATGAGTCAGCGTCATGCTGGGTTATTTTTTTTCTACTAACTAATATACTTCACATGAAGAGATTGAGTTACATTGAAGGAGTAGTGAGTATCTTCATCTGAATTCCATCAATGCATGATATCTCTCTTATTTCTTAGTACTAACCATTACATGAAAAATATTTGCGGCGAAAATGTATCTACTATTGTTGATCGTGCAACTATTGCACAATATGTTAGATTTTCTAAATTGCTTTACGTCTTTAAGTTCTGCACAACTAATCACCGAATGGTAGCTGTGACCAACAGCTTTACGTGCCTTCCAATGCACGGAATCTTATTTCAGAAAATCTGTTGATTCAGCCTACAATGACTTAACTAACTAAAGTGTGTGCAACCAAATTATTGGAAGAACCCTGCAATGCGCATATCAAAAAATCACTCGAAAGTCCTTTACATGCATCGAGTAGGGTACATTAGCTACAAATATTGTTGTGTCATCGTTTGAATAGATAGATTAAAGCTACAATTGATTTCGCAAAAAGAGGTGTAAACAAGTGGCTTATATTGAAAACCTACAGCTCAAGTTCAAGGTTTTGCATACTCACTGTTGGGTTTTTTTCTTTTATTGGGTACGATTTTGAACGGCGTCGGAGTTTTGCTCTTTTCCTTACGGCTTTTATATTTTTATGGAAATTTAAGTACACACGGATACATGGAAACACTGTTGAAAATGAATGCTAAATTTAATTAAACTCAGTTTCGCTCGGAGTTTATACCTATATTATAATTCCGGCGTGCCAAAGGAAATGCTTCGGTTGAAGGTTATCTTTGTCTGTGGTGTATAAAGACGAGTATGTTTTCTTTAATATTGTTACCCTTCTAATACCGTGGGATTCTTTAAACAAGTTTGCTCCATCAATTCTGTGCATATCGCACAAAGCTATTAAAGTTACCCTGCAGTATAATTTCAACGGAAAGGTACAAATGATAGTGAGATTGCCTACTTATATCCCACAATGTAGAAGGTTTTCCGGTTTCGAGTCGGCGGGATTTGCATGAGCGGGATTTAATTCTGGATAAACCTACTGCAAACACACTTCCGGGAATAAGACGGCCTGGCTGTTTTCCCGAATGATTCCCTGGCACTGGATCTGTTTATTGAATAAACATGCCAGTTATAAAAGCTCTATCCGTCTGTAGTAATGAATGCCGACAGATTCAGTTAAAACTCCCTCGTTTATTTACGTTGCCGCGGCTTAGTTGTGATTGCGGTTTAATATGACCAAGATTTATTACTGCGCGAGAGATATTAAATTTATGTATCGCGAGGCGTTGTAATCGACTTAGCACTCGACTGCCACTTTGGTGAAACTATGATAATGTTGTAAATAATATAAATCATAGTTAGCTCCGCCTCCGAAGTCTATACCACAATAACACTTTCCATAGGGAAGCGAAGTTTTGTACACTACAGTGTCTCTTTTATATGTATTTTAAGGAAGTGCTGCCTCTTGAATTCAGATCCTTTTGTGATCCAATCGTGGATTCGACTTCCACAGGAAGACTGTATTTACTTCGCTTTTTTACCCAGATTGGTTAGATAATTAACAGGCAAAATGAACTGGTTGTCTGAAAAGATTATTACGTGCTTCAGAGGACATAGTAAGCCATCGGTCCTGATTAATATCTTAGAATATTAGTCATTTCGACTTTAGGACCAAAATCACTTCACCTGCTCAACTGGTAAAACGCAGGACCAGCGCGGATTATAGACTCACAGCCTTTTGCAAGCCATTGGAGAAGGCCTTGTCTGTTAGATGACGTTGTGGCTGTCGAAGTATATAAATGACACGCATACTTTTAGTTATCTAGTATTCTTACCTAATGCGAACTTGACACTGGCAAAAATGGCGAAATGACCTTAATTCCCCCTTATAGAGCGGACACGTGCTACGTTTTGCCGATTACCCACAATGTTGTTTATATGTGTGTTGTGTACTAGGAATAAAGCTACTTAAATATGCGCGTTTTGTTTGAATATAATAAAATACCATTTATATGCAACGCTGGTAAACTCGTTTCTACATTACTATGAATATTTATTGTACAAATTCTAACACTAGCGTTTGTTTTATTCCTTTGTCACACCTTGATAGCAAAAGTTACATACATACATTTTAATAATGGTAAACGAATTTACATTTTAATGGTATATTTGGTAATTCAAAAAGATTAAACACTTATTTAACATTTTGTGTATGTACCTTCGGGTATTTGGAAAGGAATCATATTTGACAATTAAAACATGCCTTATTAATACATATAAGTTATTTAAATTTAATGCAATTTTAGTTAATAATGAATTAAGTACGAGTAGGTACCACCAAAAGATATACCTACCAGCTATGTTGGAAATTTCCTTTATCTTATGCATCATGCATGACCATAGCAGCACTGAGGATCTGATAATTAGTTAGAAGCCTAAATGAAGGACTCTTCAATCTATCGCAGTGTACATACATTACGGATAACATCATTTATAATTAGTCAAGTTTAGGTGAAGTTACGCTTTATAATTACCAAATATGAAAATAAAATTGCCTTTTGCTTTTGGCTTTGACTTTATTTCTTATATAGGTTTTTTGTAAAACAAACGCCTGATGTTATATTTTAGCAAAGTTATGTATGCGCAAAGAATACTTTTTATACTAATACAATGTATTTGTCAACAGATGAGGACGAGCAAGTCAAGAGGCTACCCCCTCCTCCGCCGATCAAAACTATGACTTATACTGTAAGTACCTACATTTTAATCTTATTAAGGTGACTTTACTGATGTGTGAAATATGTGTGCGATTTACATAACATTGAATTTTAAATGTAAACTTAACACGCACACTTGATAACAAAAGAGTAATATTTCGAACAGCTGAGTAGTTTGTATAAAGTGTATAAACTAATCAAAGTTGGTTTTATGATTTTCGAACTATTTCATCCACATCCAGACTGGGACTTGCTTGGCAATAATGATGTTGTGTGTATTTGATTCATAGTTTTGGGACAAAATATGGTGATTGGTGGAGTATAGGCTCGGAGGATATTCGTGTCGTTACTCAACACACAAATTTAAAACAGTAGCACATTCACACTTTTAGGTACACTCACATATAAACTATCTCTCTCTCTCTTTCTCGATGAAAAACAACGCACGGTTTTCTGTGAGGCCGTGGTATCACTCAGCTTTTCTTTTTTTTTGTCGAGCTGACTACTGCTGTTGGCCGCAGATGGCCTTTACAGCTTCACCGGGCAATCGGCGAGCGCAGATGGCTCTCAGCCTTAAAATTTACATAACGAGCCTAAGGGTGTCCCAGAGTAGGAACTCTAATAACTTAGCTCATTCATGCCAAGGCATGGCTCTCTAAGCTTGATATATGAAGGTTGACCTTGCAATTCTTCCGATAATTGCAAGGCAGTCTGTTCTCAAGGAAATTTAAATTCTATCCTATTACATGTAAGGACTGTATTTCAATAACTGGTTTGATCATCAGGTGAGAGACCGGGACACGCTGACGTCGCTTGCGGCGCGGTTCGACACGACACCATCGGAGCTCACCAAGCTCAATAGGCTCGCCACACAGTTCATCTTTCCGGGTCAGACGTTGCTAGTGCCCGACAAGAGGAAAGGTAAATACTAACGATTTTTAATATTAAACTGACAGTTAGTCAACAATTCGTTCACTATTTGACTGGAAGGATTTCGTCATCATCAGCCTTTCACGTCCCACTACATTGGTTAGGCCATCCAACACAGCATAGCCTTGGGAATATGTTGGCCGTAACCCAACACTCGAGTGCAATGTGAAATGGTGGGTATTATCGACTACCATCCTAAGATTGTAACGTGCGTGCATAAACACTGGGAAAAGTCACACAAAATTACTTTCACAATGCGGTATCCACGACCTCAAATCACGCAGCGATATAAAACCGACGCTCAAACCACTAGACCACTGAGTTACCAGTTATAGGGTTATAGGGTAGTTAGCCATTTAATACACATATTGAGCAAGCAGACAAATTCTGTCTGTAATCCATGCGACTAAAAGTGTACACATTAGGGATTCGGACCACACATTAGGCGTATCACTTACCATCAGGGGAGCGTCCTGACCGCCCTGTACACTTCTCTCTCTCTTCAATCTATCGCAGTCCACTGCTGGACATAGGTATCTCCCATTTTGCGCCAAATATCCCGTCTCGGATTTTCTCATCCAGCTTCCACCAGCGACCTTCCGCAAGTCGTCGGTCCATCGGGCCGGAGGGCGTCCTACGCTACGCTTGCGAGACACGGTCTCCACTCCAGAACTCGTGCAGATGAACAGTCGTAGTTGGAGCAGTCCAACGGCCATCGGTTCTGCGACATACGTGACCAGCCCACTGCCACTTCAACTTGCTTATCAGGCAGGCTATGTCGGCTAATGCATATAAATTTTAAAAAAATACTGTTATGATTCCATTAGGATTTATAAAGCAAAGCACATTATTTAAAAAAATCATCAATGATATTTATTTCATACCTTCTGAAGTGTTAAAAATCAAAACTGCGCAAGCTATAACATGAAATAGCGAAATAAAAATATTGAGGCTGTGGTTTTTCTCTCTTTGCCTTCAGCGTAAACCGAGAGGGAAATGTAGAAGGGGAACCCTTTCCCTTATATATTAAAAGTTTCAGATCAGAATTCAGGAAACTAAGAACTTAGCCTCTCATTTTTTCTGCAGAATGGTGTTATCCTAAGCTATTGTGTGGTTTAAATATATGGCATTCTTTTGATTTGTATATTGTAGGCTGATTGATGATGCTTTCGAAAAAATATTCTTTTTGTTTGATTTTTTAAATAAATAAATTTTTGGCACATGTTAGAAACTCATATGAGGTTTTATTTTCAACTAACCCATTGAATGCCGGGAGTCCAGACATAATAGAAAATCTATTGTGTCTGGCGTCTTAAAGCGTCATTAGCGGTCAAAGGGTTAAAATTCATATAATTTATCTCATACTAGCTTTTGACCACGGCTTCACTCGTATTAAGAAGTATTATTTTTCATCCCCTATTTCATCCTTTTAGGGGTGGATTTTATAAACTCCATTCTTAGGAGATGCCTACGTCATAGTAGCTTTATGCATAGTAGCATACAAACTTACATCCCCTATTTCATCCCGTTGGGGGTAGATTTCATCAAAATCTTTATTAGCGGATGCCTCCGCCATAACATCTACCTGCAAGCCCAATTTCAGCCCTATCAGTCCAGTGATGTTCGTTGATAGATAACTATGTCAGTCAGTCAGTCCTCTTTGAGTTATATATATTTAGACTTAGATAAATATTATTATATTTATAATAAAAAGTCAAAAGTTTTCTTATTAAAATTTCATAATAGGTTTTCATATCAAATTAAATAATAATAATAAATATCCATTCACATTCACACCGCGCTATCTAGTCCCAAATTAAGCGTGAAGCCTGTATTATGGGTACTAAACAACGAATAAACATACTTATATGCAGTCGATGTCTCGACCGCAACACCAAATGGGTCATCAAGCAAATTATATCAGCTATGAAATCATTAATATAATTTATCTCATATCAATAAATAAATTCATATCCACTGACATACACACAGCGCCATCTAGCCTCAAACTAAGCATTGGCCTGTAATATGGACTCTACACATATAAACATAAATATATATTTTTTGTAAATAAATACATTATATATAGAAACATTATTATATTCATAAAAAAATCAAATATTTTATTTTTTAATTTTGTAATATCATTACACCAGCTACTTTAACTTATCACTAAAAATTTGTATTTACCTTAAAACTGTCACACATGTGTTACATGTGTACTTGTAGTAGATAACCTACATATTTACAAGTTTTTCAATAGTTGTAGTATTGTTAATAGGTAGATAGAATACCGTGAAAATCGATGAAAAGTTTTGATATCGTATTTATATTTTATCGGGACTGCATTATCTATCGGCGTTATAGTATGATTAGAACCACTTTGGTTTCAATATTAAGCTATTGACCACCAAGATTCCGGATACAAAAGAAAATCAATTCTTTCTGTTGTTTAATGTTACAGTTATGCAATGCATGTTGTTATTATTGGCTACCGGTGTTTTAATTTGATAGAGAAGTTAGGTGATATCTAAAGGTAGATCATTCCCCGTGCAGTAAAAACAATGCATATGTCTTTTTTATTCATCATTATCATCAGCTCATATACGTCCCCACCGAGGGGCACGAACCTACCCGTAAAGGATGTATAGGCTTTAGTCGTCCACTCGGGCTGAGTGCGGATTGGCTAACTTCACGCACCTTTGAATCTCTTCGCAGGCGTGCCGCAGGGTTCCTCACGATGTTTAATTTACCGTAAGAGCGTCAGTTAATGTACATTATAATTTCGTAAATATATTGGTACGTGACGTTGGTGGGTATATGCTTTACATATTTACATAATTTTACGGTGGTAACGTATATTTAGTTATGTTTAAAATAGTCCATTCAAGTACAAAAACAAATGTGAACAATCCCATCTATTTCAATTGCAACTGTATTCAAAAATCCAAAAACATTGTTTACAAATTAAGCCACAACTGTATAGAGCTGTATAAAGCTTCATATGACCGGTGGTGAATGACCGGGTTGCGTGCCTCCTCGCAACACCACCTATTACAGTACAGATTTCTTTTAAAAGCCTTCTTTTTTGCCGTCCATAAACCGTCTACAAGTTTTTAAGTAAAATTTATCGGCTTTTGAAGCATTCATTGTAATTGTAAACAGAGTGGATAATTTTTATTGAAAGATTTTTTTATTATTTTAAAAAGGAATACTTACGGTTTTTGTATACAATCATCAGCTCATTATGCGTCTCCACCGAGCATACCCGTATAGGGTGCATAGGCTGTAGTCATTTACGCGGGCTCAGCGCGGTTTGGCCGACTTCACGCACAACCTTTAAATTTCTTCGGTTTCCTCGCGTTGTTTTCCTTCACCGTAAGAGCGTCAGATAAACGTACATATACATTCGAAAAGACATTGGTATGTGGCTGGATTTGAACCTGCACCGTCCACATCGGAAGGCTCACCAGTGAGCCACCGACGCCCCAGATACCTATGTAACTGAAAAGATATAAATGTAAAATGAAGTAGTAATCATAGATTCTGGGTTTTGTTTAAATATTTTGTAGTTGAAGTCAGGTATAAATATCGCTGTTTTTTAAAATGTCGCCTGGTTAATTTAGCAGAATGCTCTTTTCGGATGCAGAATATCCCTCCTTTATCAACAACTATATAATTCAAAAGGTTAATATTCAATAATATTAAATCAAAATATGAAAAGTAGAATGATTATTTTTTAGGCAAAGTGTTTCTGTCTAAATAAAAATGATTTTTCCCAAAACTTCTAGGAGACTTACCTATATTCAAAATAGAGGTAAAAATTCGAGAACTAACGTGTTCAAGGGGCGGAAATCGGTTCGTATTTATTATAACATATTATTTATTAGATAAATTAAAGATAATATGCGTTTTAACTGAATTATTTAGCTAAAACATAATAAACATATTTGATGTTTTTTATGATTATTAATATATAAAGTCCTATTTGAACATATTTGACTCATTTTATTTTTGTTTTTTATAGCATTTCGATAAAGTGTATGGAAAAAGTGGTATATTTTGTTGATATAGGGGGGCCGAACCGAACACACTACTGCATAGTAGTAACAGCCATACATATTTACTGATAATGTAGAATTTAATATTTGAAGTAAGGGTCGGTAGAGTTAGACTGTGTAGATTCAGCTTGACTCTACGTGAGATTTGATGTCTTTTTCACAGGGCAAACTTTATATGGTCGACATAGCAACATTTTACATGAAATGTATTTGGTGGGATTTCAGTTCTTTTTTTATGTTGCTAGTCTTTTTAGTGTTTATTTTAATCGATGTATTTATTTACTGTCTGTAAACTTTAATGGCCTAATTCATAAATTTGGTGATAGTCTCATATTAACTCGCATCCTTCTCCATTTTGGAGGTGGGAGGTAAAATACAAGGAGGTTGTATACCAAACATATTTTACGTACCAAATTTCAGCTTTCTAGCACTTCAGGAAGTAGCCAAACAATTTAATGATCATCAGTGTGTCAGTGACGAAATACACCTAGTTTAGATACCAATAAAATCTAAAGTATTGGAGCTATTCAATTGAGATTTTGTATGTTTAATAAGTTTATCATCGACGCCATATCCTGAGAATATGAACTATCTAGTAAAGCGAGAGAGTTTGAAAAATAAACGACGATACACTTCGAGAATAACCAGGTAGTGCTCATGCGCTTCTCTTGGCTCGTCTTCTGGCGGAGGCACTACCTATATTACACTCAAAAGAATACTTAATTATATTTTATTAGAATCACCCTAACTAGAATACAAGTAAATATACCCTGAGTTAAGTGCGCATTTATTTGATTTTTATAGAAAGAATTTCAGCATCAAAAAGAAACATGCTTATTAAAGATTTTCATTGTTTTAACATGAAATACTTTTGAAAAGTTGCAAATTTCTCTACCTTTAGTGTTTGGGTTTCTTGAGTTTATTTGTGATTGTTTGCACTGTGAATAATACCGGAGTAACTGACGTCTTTGGGTTAACTTGAACCGTGACCGACCATTCAGACGAGAAACTACATTTACGAAATCTGGCCTTCGTCGCGACAGCCATTAGCCAACCAACAATTAAAATATGTACCTAATACTACCTGTTTTCAAGCAAAATTGCTCTGGATATTCAATATTTTCTCTCTTTGAATTCTAGGCGTTTATATTTTAAATATTATGATTACAGTTGTTATATTTCAATTACTGATAGGTACATAGTTTTCGCTTGGCTTCAAATTTAATATGTATAATGGCAATTTCCTTTAAAAATGTATATTATTCATTATTCATCTTGCTCTATTTAATAATAATAGACTACTGTGTGGGACCTCTTAAAAAACAAAAAAGCCGGTTCACGTGCAGGATGCATCCAGTATGCACTCCCAGCTGCACTATCCGTAAAACAAAACAACGCACAACCTTGGTGTTATTCGTTCGCGCGTGACGTAGACATGGAACAAATTTTTCTCGTATTTACACCGCAAACAGTGCTCGCAGAACTCATACCGAGGGGCAGACGTGGCCGCGCCGGCGAGCCGACACAACGCGCTAACCAAATCTATTTTAAACTACTAAAGTGCACTCCCCAAGGAACGCGGGCCGATTGTTTTGATCACCAACTGACTAAGCCCGAGCGTTCCCCGCGCCAGTGTCGCACCGAGATATGGAATCGCTTTATCGCGCCAGATAAACACGTCGATATAATGGACCTTATGTCACAACACTTCAAGAATGTTCAGTTTTGAATTCCTGAAACGGTGGTATCACGGTGCGTTTTACATTGTTGCTGTTCGCGTGACTCGTGTCGGCGCGTGTGAACCGTAGCGCATTTTCACGGTGTTATTATGGTTTCACAGATGGAGACAAGGACTCGGACGGGCCGTCCGAGAGCGGGGACAATACATCTGAATCAACACAAGCTACGAGCGAGCCTGCACAGGAAAAAGGTAAAATAATGTCTATGAACAGTCGTGACTGGATTTCCTTTTAACATTTTATACAATTTATCGCAACACTCAATTAGTTTTTTACGTTTTTATAACATAGATTTAGCAAAATAAACTACACATGTTAGTATTAATTTTTATTGCGTAGTATGTCGATAACGACATGCCGGTGCCTCGTTAATTTTTGCCGAGCGGCGGCTTGTTATTAATATTTACACATGAAGTACAATAGCGAATCCAATATTTGTTTCGACATAAAACTGAAACTATTTATTCACGATAATGAATGCTATAGCTGATATCGGGATTAAACGTAGATTGCAGTTTTAAGTAGTGAACTCACAATAATGCCGTGTGTCAGTGTATGTATGTGCATTATTCGTAAACAATGCGCTATCATGCAACCTGTGCAGTCCTGCCTACTCGTAAAAATTATTTGATGCATGCAATCCTCAAATTAAGGCTTTATTTTAATAACCTCAATGAAAGAAAGTCAGCGCCCAAATTACGCGAATTGAAAACCTCCTTCTTTTCTAATTTTACCAAGTTTTAGCCAAAACAAATTTTGCTTAGAAATATTTAAAAATAAGTAACTGTTCGTAGTGTTTTATAAAGGGATTAAACTTATAAATTCAAGGATAGGTATTAATTTAACGACCTTTCCTTAAGGTCGTTAAACTTATACTAATACAATATATCGATGTGACGTCACAGGCTTTGTATTGATTCGTAGAGAGACGTACCTATGCCCTTGCACTAACAGTTTAGGTAGTTGGTACAAGTAATAAGGCAATAGAGAATTTCATAAAAATAAACTGCAGAAAGATTTGTAAATAGGAAACATTGCTGATTTAGATTAAATACCACAAAATATAAAGTGCCTTGGCGTATGACACTACCGCCCGTTAGACCGACGGATTGCAAAAGGTCAATGGTTGAGGATAGCGAAGTACCGGTATCTCTTCAACCTATCGTAGTCCACTGCTGGACATTGGTCTCCCCCATTTTGCGCCAGATATCCCGGTCCTCCTTTTCTCATCCAGCCTCCAACAGCGACCTTTCGCAAGACGTTGGTCCATTTGTCGGAAAATGGGAGAAACCCTGATCCAGTGGTACATTGATTGAGATAGAAAGAAATAAGGACATTCAAATATTACCTTACTTATATATCAGTGACTATAAAATACGAGTATGTATCCGTCTATCAATTTGAGTGAAGTTTCATTGTGATTTTCAAATGATGTTCCCAGTAGATGTTTTTTCTTAGTAAGAATTAAATGATTTTTTCTTGTGATTCGCAGCAGATGTGCCTAGAAGAAGTATAATTTAAGAATTAAATTGGATGGGTAATTGCAGAGATCCTGGACAGCCTGCGGCCTGTGTCCCCGGAGGCGCCTGCCAGCAGCAGTGGCCCGCAGCGGTTCCTCAAGATCAATGTACGCCATATCACGGATGGACAGGTAATATTAATTAAACCTTTATTTATTTAACTTCGAGAATGGGGGCAATAATTAATTTAACAACAGTAGAGTTATAAATAAATAAATATCCTCTGATATTCACACAGCGCCATTTAGCCCTAAGTTAAGCGTGAAGCCTGTATTATGGGTACTAAACAACGGATAAACATACTTTCATACTTTTTTTTGTAAATACATACATATTATACATAGAAAACACCCAGACCATTACAAACAGGTATGATCATGCACACAAATGTTTGTACTGCCCGGGGATCGAACCCGGAACCCTTGGTGTTGCAGTCGACGTCTCAACCGCTACACCAAATGGGTCGTCAAATGTCGAGTGGTAGTGGGCAAGGCACAAATTGCGTATAACCGATTAGGCGTTAAGCAAATTTTGATTGCTTCGGCAATATTCATAGAGAATTTTGTTTTTGTACAACGCATAAGCATTACAGTCTGCTTAGTATGTTTTCGTTACTTGCCTGAATATTCATAGATACTTTAATATAGTCAAGAGATATAAAGTATTCTGCTGATATATAAAACGATGAGTCAATTAGCTGGTAGATATATTTTATTGTATTTTAAAGTGCGCCTTGAGTGTTTATTAGTATATCAATACTAAGTATTATTAAAATAACATACGTCTAAGGCCACTTCATAATACATTTAGAATTGAACCGCCCCAAATAGAATTGAATAACTTTATCGTAGCTACACTGATGTATTAATCGTAGCTACCCTGAAGTATAAAATTCTGGTTGATACTTGAATTCGATTTCTTCGCAGTCAACCTAATCCTTATACCTTACCTTTAAAGCAATGCCTTAAAGCATCACAAACAATAGGCTTTCTTTTATTTATGGATTCTTGTCAGTCAAAGGTAGTCTTAATCCATGGAACGCCGGGAATCCAGACACAATAGAAGTCTATTTGGGTCTGACGCTTTAAGGCGTCATTGGCGGTCAAAGGGTTAAGGAGATCTATTTTCACGCGATTTAAGTTCTCCTTTTGGTATAGTTTATTTTACCGTAGCTAAGATATTAAAGTATTCACATTTTAAGTTTACCATTTTGATTGAAATGTCTTGTGGTTTAACACTAAATTCATCGAATAAATTTCGTAAAAGTAAGAATTTATTTTTACTGTTGCTTATCAACCTTATTACGCGCATTCGCATGCACATAAATTAGGGAAATTAAAGTAAAATAGTGCACATTTTTAAAAGGACCGCGTTGGCACTGCTATTACGTTTTGCATAATGATTAGTTATGTATTATTCATGCACCAATCGAATATAGCCTTAAATTTGAACGTCATCAGTTTTCTTCATAAAATGTGAAAGTACCTATAATATGCTTCGAAAGTCAGCAACGTACTTTGAGCTCAATCAGTAGTATTTTTGATTCGTCTTCTTGTTTGCCTACCTATGCCCTTGAAAATAACTAAATAATACAATAACTTTGTAGTTAGCAACGCGCTGGGGCTCGCTATAACGATATATAAATACAAATAATGCGCCATGGCTTCACCCGCGAAGTAACCGTTGGATGTCGGAAATATAAAATAATATATTTAGCTATATATAATATGTATGTGTTTTTCTGCTGTTAAAAAAAAAACTTGTTTTTGCGTCAAAGAGGTACCAACACACATCCAGTCTGTAAGAATGTACTAACAAACTTTTGTGTATATAATATTAGTAGGATTAGCGGGAAGTATAGGTATATGAAGGCACTAAGTAGTTTTTGTCATGCAGGTTTTATCGGAATGATATTTAACTAGCTATACGCAGTGCATATATCGCTTTGCCCTACTTCTGGATGATTCGAAATTATCTTTTCACGACGCTTCGAAGGCACGTTTTTTACATCCATAAATTAGGCTTATCTACTTGTGATAGTTATCTAAATGAGTCGATTTGTACAACTTTAAATTGGCACATTTGACAATAATCTGCATTTTACGGACTCAAAATACTGGAAACTGAATCAACGACAATTAAACTTCAATTTTAAAATTCAATCAAAGACAATTCAATTTCATTAACTTTTCACTATATTTTTTTGTTTTGTGCCTATTGTACACAAGTGTGGACACAAGTGCGCTAGTACAAGGCTGGCTTAACCTTGCAAGCAAATGCGTAATGTGTATGATGCAACAAGTTTTAGTGGACTCTGGCTTACATTATTCTGAAATCAATGCGTGTTATAGAAATTATGATGAAGATGAGTCTAGCCAGGATTTTATTACTTATCGGTAGATTTCGTTGAGACACGGCATTTTAAAAATTGATTTGAATATGGTTGTTATTGTAAGTATTTACCATTATTGTGTTAATTAGTTTGATTCAGACAATTTATATAACACGACAGAAGCGAATTGGTTTGTATTGGATTACTAACCCTTTGATCACCGTTTATAGATTTATCCAAACAATTGATTTTCTATTCTTTTTCGAATACCGGCGGTTAAAAATATTATAAAAGACTGGAAACTAGCTATCGAAATTTAAAGAAGTGTTTTAAAGGTGTAGCATAGGTGGGAAATTAATCCCAAATTATGATTTAAAAAAACCTTAAATTTTACCCCTTGACCGCCGATGAAGGTGCCAGACACATTTTTTTCCATAGTGTCTGGATACCCGGCGTTCAATGGGTTAAGTTAAAAATTATGATTACCACTATCACACCAACATTTCCGTCAATCGCAGGGCGTAGTGTCCGGCGTGCTGTTGGTGACGCCGAACGCGGTGATGTTTGACCCGAACGTGTCCGACACGCTGGTGATGGAGCACGGGCCCGAGTCGTACGGCGTCATCGCGCCGATGGAGTACGTCGTCAACGCGGCCATCTTCTATGACATCGCGCACATGCGCACTCACGGACCGGACCAGCATAATGCTCACAAGTCAGTATTTTAACATTGTATTCGCTAATACTATGCTGTGGCTATAGTTATAGGCTAATGGTGATGTTCGTTCATCGCGATTAATCTAGATAACGGTAAACGTAGTGTAGGCCGACCCCAATCTGATAGACTGATTATTTGGTTATCACCTGACCTGGTGGTTGAGGGTAGCAGATGGATGTCAAGTAGGTATCGGTACGCGTGTAAGAGAAGGCCTTCATTTAGCAGTGGACATTATAGACTGTAAAGATGACGATGAGGAATCAAAATGCAATAAAAATGTCATAAAGTTCAAAATATGTGTACCAAAAAATTTTGACGACTAGAAGATTTCAGTTTCAATCCCTAGAAATTAAAACATCATAGATGTTCAAACATGTCCATTGGGTTTCTAATATTTTGTGAAATAAGGTTATATTAGTATGTTTATACATTGTCAAAATCTTATGCACAATATTCTGTTTTGTATTCTGCCAATGAACAAGTAGAAAAGTGATATGACTGCATTGCTTATAATCTATTGCTACACCATGACTCTTTCAATGTTAGTGAGGACTTGGACCATTATCTGCTAAGCTAATCATTGTATGTTGGAAGATCTCCAGGGCGTTATTGGTTGTTCGCCATGTTTTATTAAGAAGTTCAGATGAACTGCAGATTATATTTTCACGTCAGTTTTTTTTTGATGTTGTGTTTTTATCATTTTATCAAATAAATTTGAAATCCAATCAAATTTAATATGACGATTGTTACAAATATATTAGGTACGTGTTGTTAAACATAACACATTTGATTAATGTTGATGGAATTAATCTACTGTTCATACTGAAGCTAATTACATTTGTATGGTTGGTGTACTGCCTAATTGGTTTCTGAGAATATAAATATTCATGCTCGCGATGCCATACTTACTGAGAGAAATTTCGAAATAACCTTAACCTAACCTAATTGATCTATTCATCGTATATATTGGTTTTACAGAGCCGAGCAAGCAGAGATTTACTACATGAATAAATCGGAACATTCACCAGGAAAAGATTCACTTCTAGTCAAGGTAATTTATATAACGATACTTTTACGAATGATAATTATGTAAAAAAGAACTTTTTCAACGATTTACCAGAGTTCCTTTACACCGTATGCATTATTTTCCCCAAATATAAGAACATTTAAGGTTGGGCAGTAAATTTTTTAGTAAAACTTTATTATTCATTTATTGCATTCCACATGACATCACAGATACTACATACATAAACAAGTTACATAATATCTAAACAACTCTCTGAACGCCAGGAATCCGAAATAGAAAATCTATTGTATCTGACGCTTTAAAGTGTCATTAGCGTTCAAAAGGTTAATATGTCTTGATGTAATTTTAATTCTTGAACCAGGACGAGACGTTCCCCGAACTGCAGGCGGCGAGCGGTGAAGCTGAAGACAGTAGTGAGCGTCCAGCGTCTGTCGACCCCGATGACCGCGGTGGTGCTGCCTTCCCCAAGGCCTTTGACCGGGAACTGGTCACGCCCACCGCCTTACAGGTAATACTCGCTTACCCAACAGTATCAGGTATCTACTGATAGTTATTGTACTTAAATCAGGTCTTTATCGCAAGTAAGAAATGTCTACAATACAGGTAAATAGTGTTAGCAATAGCTGAACTATTACATATCTGCGTTACGTGAAAGGTGCCATCACGATCACGGATGTGGGAGGAGCTTACGTGCGGTTTTCTCGTATATAGGTACATGAGTTAACTTTCACAAGCACATGCAACTGATGTTACATTATATTTTATGCATATAGCATTAATGTAATCGAACTAGATATTAGTAAATTTAACTGTAAGATTACGAAACCAAATTAGTTATTTACATATTATTTGATGAGCTTTGACAAAGTGACACCGAATGTGCCTTGTTTAGTGATCACTTAAGTTTTGTTAGAACAATAGTCAATGCATATAATTAGCGATTATAATATCACAGTTCCATTCACGCTGAAGATAAGCGCTTGCAATGTGAAGCTTACATAGGATTTTATTTTACGCTTCATTTTATTTTGCAAATTTGACGCTTCCACATGTTGTAGTGCAGTATTGTTTTCTAATTTACAGCAACAGACGACAGAGGATAGGCGGAAATCCTTACTTGACCACCACTGGGCGATACCAAGTAAGGACAGAATGTCCATAGACCAAGGGAGTGAGGTAAATTGAATCATATTTTAGTATTTGAAATTATCATACTATTAGCCTTTTTCTGATTATTTTAGTCAAATTATATTTAACTGGATTTTTTAACATTTCTGGTGTAAGGTAAGGTAACTTATTATCTATATTAACTCAAATGTCTTGTATATTTTTTATTTACTTTAAATTAACGCCCAACTAAAAATTTTGTCCCGTAACCAGTAAACTGCAATCACCTAATAAATAAAACACCAAGAGTCATTATAACGTTTATTCAGTTACCGTTGGTTGATTTAACTGGAATACCATATTCGAATATGTTGACTGTCCTATAAAATCTGCCAAAAATCTGTAAAGTGAACCAACCGTACTTGAATACAACTTTGTTTATACATATCGACCAATTTAAAGGATTTATTTGTGTTTCTTTTGACTTTGTAAGGCTTTATCTCTGTCGCACACACAACAATGTATCTTTCTCTCTATCGCACCACTCTCTTACTTTTATCAGTATCTTATTTCCATATGCAAATGTAACGCTAGCAATTGTAAACGTGTCCACAGGTGTCGTCCAGCACTGACCATACAAAGGACGAGAGCCTGGACGCGGGTACTTCCCGATCGCGTAACAACAGCGCTGCCGGCGAGCCCAGCGAGGCCGGCGACTCCATCGAGCCCGTCGAGGGCAACGAGCCGCGACCCGACGCCCACCACCTAGTCAAGCTGTCATACCACGACTCGGGCATTGACATCAGGGACCCGCTGCTCCATGTTACGCCTACTAACGCCAAAAAGGTGAGCTTTGGGTTAGATTTTGTTGAAAATTAACAATGTACTGTCGGCAAAATAAAATTGTATTGGTCCATTGTAAAATTCATGTAGGAGGATATTCTTATTTTTAACTGTCAAAAATGTAGTATCTTTTAATAGCATATATATATAAGCATTCCTTGTTAATGTCTATCTTAGTCTCAAAATATAATTTTAATTATTAACAGAATGTAAAATCAAATGATACGCTTTTCAGGGTGGGTAGTCTAATTGGAAGATTCATAAGTAACGGGGAAGGCGGATATTCTTATTTTTAATTGTCAAAAATTTAGCATTATATGAGCATTCCTTGTCTATCTTAGTCTCAAAATATAATTTTAATTAATTAACAGAATGTAAAATTAAAGGGTAAAGGGTAGTCTATTTTAGGTATGATTGTTTGTACTCACTAATGTAAAGAAGAATGATCTAGGTCTTTTTTACTAACCTGCATGCATTTCTAGGAACACTTTTTCCACCATCATCCGATAGATGACGATGAGTGCTACCACGATGTAATCGATGACACGATATACGAAACAGCCGAGCCCGATAACTGGGACTGTGACGTCACCTACGAGGCGAAGTTCCTAAGGTGTTTTGATGTCAACCATTCGGATTTAGATAGGACGTCCAACTCCTCCCACAGTCAGGTGAGATGAGGAACTGGAATACGGTATTCAAAGTTGGTCTTCAATTGTGACGTGGCATTCAACACTCTTTTTGGCTGTTTTGCCAGTTTTGTACTGTATGTCGTTTATTGTCCTCTTTCACTACGGGATTACACTTACATCTTCTGTACTTTGTATCTTTTATTTACTCGTTTCTGTTTTTCTTTGACTTTTTTATCACTCATTCATGTTTCTTTATTGGTACTGAATCGGGTTGTATGTTATGTGAAATTAACCGTCAGCTGGTTATTTTTATGTTATTTTAATTACCCTTGAGGTAGAGGCAGGTGTTCAGCTATGCGACTAGCAGTGGACGCTATTCGATCGTGAAAGTAGTTTTATAAGAGTGTTTGGCAATGAGAGAGCAGTGATCATCCAGTAATTACCGCAGATCCGCCGGGTAACGAGAAAGTGGGGCGTAGTCTAAAGCGATGCGGACCAGCAGTAGATCCTGTTCGGCTGTAAACGTAGTTTATTAATCCTTTGATCGCCAATGACGCCTTAAGGCGCCAGACACAATAGATGATCTATTGTATCTGCATTCCCGGCATTCAAAGGTTTAAATTGTGGTGACAGGTATACAGCAGAGCATTTCAGCTGTGACGATTTTATAACTATATAAGTTGTTTACTAAAACTGTTGAGTAACGAGGCAGTGTGGCATACAGCGACGCGGACAAATACGGTGTGGACAATGGAATCCTATACACTGCGATCGTTTTTTGTGTCGTCAAAGATTCGCTGGAGATAACTAATCTGGTAGTTGACACCACTAATCGTTTACTTACTTTTTATGAACTGTCAAAAAGGAACGTTTCTATATATTTTGTATGAGATTAGTGATATGTAACGTCATTGTTCATAATTTATTGGTTTCAGTGTATTTAAAAATACAATATGCAAAATAAACAAAAGTGATCAATGAAACGACATATAAAAAGTACGCTTTTATAACAATAAGGTTTTTTATTGCGGATGGTGGAAACTACCGGATTCCTGTCCTGACAACTAAGGCCCGTATTCTCGAACGAGACTCGAACGTTGATCTTCACTTAAGTAAAGTGAAAAAGGGATAGCGCTCTATACGATAAATAGCACTATCCATTTCTAACTCAATTTAATTCAAGATCAATGTGAGTCTCGTTCTAGAATACAGTCCTAAGATTTTTTTTTACCGTCTTCGAGCGTTATTTGGTACAAGTCGAATAACGAGCGTGGTGGTGTGCAGGTATACAGCGATGCGGATATCGTGCTATCAGCGGAGTGGGTGCCGCCGGTGTGCGTGTCCCGTGGTGAAGCGCCCCTGTCGGCGCCGCCGCTCGGCGATGGCGACCGGCCGACGCGCAAGCCCGCTGCCGTTTCATTCTCGCTAGACGGCTCGCAGAAGGACGATACAGTAAAGCCGGATAAGAAAAATAAGGTTCGTATTAAACTTTTTAAAATTTACAGACTGATATAACCACCAGATACAGTTTTTATTACGTCTGATGTATAGTTACACGATATATAGTTACACGGAGTGTGGACACATTCTAGGTTAAGGGCATTAAGTACGGAAGCGAGACAACCTGAGAGACTGACCCGCCATATCTTCAAACAGTATTATAATAATATTATTTTGCCTTTTCTGGTACGAAAATGCTGACGTATCATTATAGTAATACTGTTATAAGAGATGTAAGGTAACCCCCAGTGGACCTACCTAGACGACTCAGCATCGAGTCTACCACCTAGTGTATGGCTGGAATGATGAATGTACTCGCATATAAATTGCATCAACAACAAGTACATAAACTAAACAAATGCTTCAACTTTGTTAGATGCTGAAACGTCTCTCGTACCCGCTCTCGTGGGTGGAGGGACTGACGGGCGAGGGTGCTCCACAAGGCTCTCAGTCAGACTCGCTGCCCACCTCTGCTGACAGTCACAACTCTACCAGCGTATTCTCCAAAGTATTCAACAGGTATGTTTATTGAGTACATAGAGATCCTTAAATTTGTTGAAGGCGAATTTAGATTTAATTTTCATATATACCTATGTGATATTCACAAGACAGAAGTCAACGAACACAACTTTAACAAGATTTGAACCGTTATAGAGACAAAATTTTTAGTTTATATCGTCAGTACACATTTTCTACATCTTTCTTCTTTTTTACCTTGTTGCTAATGTAAATAAAATGATGCCTACTGTAAGAATAGTCATTAGTAAAGGCCCACTTACGAGTACCGTTACTGAATTTGCCTTCAATTTTTACGAACCCAATACACAAAACGTGCAGACTTGCATTTTTACTTGGTTGCGTACGCTATCTCGTAAATACCGACCTATACTTATAAATACGTATCGTGTCTCAATTCGATCACAAGTTTTGTGTCAATGCACAATCACAAAGAAATAACAACCGAAAAATGTCCGAGACGCTTGACACATACATTTGCTTATTGTTATATTTATGACATAAAATGATTCATTTAAATTTTGATCTTAACGCGTTAATAAAAGGGTACAAAATCAAAAGCACGAGCATACTACTATGACATGTAGCGAGCAACGTCATCATGAATGAAAATTCTGCTCAACTAATGCGATGGCAGACTTGCCGCGGACACTTTTTGAGTGATTGTGCATCTAGTTAGTTTATTGTTTATCTAAAGTCAAACATAATACATCCAAATTGATAACAATATACGGATAATGTATTGAGACACGTTCCGTGAAATGTACAGTACCTAGAGCATTATCGAAACGATCTGGGCTTGTATATTGACTATGACACGTTATTGTAGTGCCACTGTCGTTAGGTACTACCGTATCAAGCCTTCACTCACATACTCACCAATTAACAATGTCACATCAACACTTGCATCTTTATAGTTTGGTATCTATGAAATTGCCAAAAGCAGCATATCTGATCAATGTTACTAGGAATTTATTTGAACAATATTGATTTGTCTCTTATTTCAAAAAAATTAAAATAAATAAAAATTGACTTATTCAATTGACTTTTTCAAAATTTTCCATGTATCTAATCTGGTTTATGTAAATTGTGTGAATCGCGAAATCTTTGATAATTTTAGTACTAACCTGATCAGACAAATACTGCTAATCGAGTGTAAATAATAAATATTGTATGCAAGACATAAATATAACTGCAACAACACAACTGACATGCTGTATTGAAAATTAACTGTTAAATGGTGATTTCCCCCTGCTACCTGTGGATGCTTACTTGGATACCGGCGGTAAAGCTCGCCAATGAATTTAGTTGAGTTCGGCACCGGGTTATTCCTGAGTAAGACGCCTTCGGAGGAGGCGCCGCAGGACGTGTTCTCGTCGTCGGGGTACGTGACGCAGCACGATGCAATGTCGATGTGCCAACTCCGTTATGTGTTGCCTACAGTCCGGGAGCTGGGGACGCGGTGACTTGCTCGTTTATTGATCACGTTTTGACTCCTTAAGACTCGTATTCTGACTCAAGCGTCGATCCTTACTTAAATAGATAAAAAGGGATGTCTATGTATCTTATATAGCACTATCCCTTTCTAACTCGATTTAAGTAAAATTCAACGTTGAGACTCGTTCTAGTATACGGGCCTTGGCCTCTTTTTTATGTCAGAGTTTTTTGTAAAGCATAGGATCCGTCCTAGCCTTACCGCGAAAAGGGCGTTTTAGGAAGTTTTAATAGATTAGGTAAACAAATTACCGAGATATCTGGGCGAAATATGGGAGATCTTATCTAACAGTAGACTGCGATAGGTTGAAAAATGTCATGATGACGATGATTATGGTACACCCTCTTTGTATTTTTAAAATCAACCATAAATGTTTTAGATGAGCTTGACTCATTCCGAATGTTTTTTTTTACAAATGTACCCGAAACTATTTCCAACCGTCATTGATGCTTTAAAAAACATAGATGTGATATTTTCTTACTTGATAATTTAAAACCAAAAATAAACATTTACTTTTTATTTAAAATGTAGCATTGTTATCTGAATGAAGTTGGTAAAAAATTAAACAATAATGGAGTCAACACGCTTTACGTCTGTCACCGCGGGCCCTTGTTTATCCACATGTTTGTACTCACTATCTGTTTATTATTTATTAGGCCTTACCACCGATATAAATGTGTTGTTATTCTTGTTACAGCATTCGTGATTATCTCACAATAACGCATTGAGGCGTTGTGTGCAATTTCACGTGTGCTTCTAACTTATGTGTTAAGATGATTACTGAATGGCATGATGATATGTGATAGGAACAGAATAGATATCATCCAAGAACTAGTGTGATTTCCTTGTTTAGACAGATATAAATCATTTAGCGTTCCATACATAGGATTTATAATGATAAGTTTCAATTAGAACATTTCTCCAGTTACGTCATCACCATTCCAATCATTCTTACGATCATAGACACGGGCGTTTAATCTGTTGGCACTTTATGTTTTGATGTTGTTTTTAATATAACTATAGCATGTTAGCTTTGATGCTGTTTCCTTTTTATAAAGGCCTTAAATGTATATTTGAATTGTCATGTCTTTATATTGTTAATGATATGAATATGATGTAAGCGAAATATGTGTCATTTGTTTCACAGGAGCCGTGGTAATGTTTCTTAGATAGGTAGCGTTCAGTTGTGTACTTGTATCGTTTTATTAGTGCTATCGTAATAATGTAACTTTTGCGCTTAGTTAAGTGCATTCGTTCTGGAGTGGTATACTGAATATTGCTTATGGTCAAAAATATGGATATAAATTTGTTGGTGACGTCACGTTTTGACGACTTGTCAATATCATACAGCAAACATAATAGTTTCGGTTTGAATGTCACTTGTCTAAGCCCCTAGGGCTAAGGTATTGATGTTACTTTATTGCCAGTTGCACGAGGGTATCACAAACTTTAGTATAAGTATTTATCGATTAATTGTTCCAATGAAATATAATGTTTGAGATATCCTCGTGTTATGTATTTGATGGCAATGCTCTGGTCCAGCGATTGAGATTGTTGACTTGTGGCAGCTTAAATTAAACAATGAATGAAACTTGAGTTCGTATCAAAACATAGGTAATCCCTATTCAATGTATATTTTTCTCTTTGTATCTCTTACACCCCTCAAGCTTTTCTGGTAACAATTTTGTTCTCTGTTGTTCTTTGATTTAAAGTGCAACCAATAACATTATTACAGTTTAGTCGCAAAATTAACTATTATGTTTTATTAATTTTAGGAATAATGTAATTTCAGAAATCAATATGTAATTGTAATTTTGCCGCTAACCCGTATTATGTGTCAAAAGGTAAGCAAGAGGCTGATTGCAATTGAATATGCACAGGCGCAGCTCCCTGGGCGGCTTTGGGCGTTCCCACACCAAGTCCACGTCGAGCAGCGGCTCGAGCCAGCAGCCTCGGCTCGACTACCGTAGCATGGTCTCCGTCGATGACATGCCCGATTTGTTCGCTTCCTTCGACAGTGAGTACACAAATATTTTCTAGACTTGTCTACTAGACTCCATAAACCTGTTAAGCGAGCTGAAGAGCGTCCCATAGTAAATTCAATCGTAGTCTAATTTTATTAAAAATAATATCGACTGACATTTACACAGCGCAATTAGAGCTAACAATTTAAGTAAGCGGCTTACTTGAACTATGGGTACTGAACATACCTATATCCGTATATATTACTTTTTGTGTAAAAAAATAAAAACACACAAACCAATACATACATGGTTTCATGCATACATGTTTGTAAAATATTTAATAAGTTAATTAAATTTAATATTTTTTATTGAATTCTGCTGCAAGGTAGAAAAATTGTTGTTTACATACCTGCTTCACATACTTTATACCCTCACATGTTTTTATGCTTTTGATAAATATTCATATTATTTTAAAGATGACGCACATGACCTCGACGCCAGTCAGCTGTTGGAAATATCATTTGGCTTCTATGACATTATGTAATTTGCGTCATTTCGAAAAAAGCAGTATCTTTCCAATAGCATTTCAAAGTACTGAAAATTTATTACATCAAATTATTACTTGTTTAACAGTAAAGTTGATAAATTGATAATCGTTTAAATTGTATTAGCATTGCTTTAACATAATAACATACATTATAACATACATTTGTTTGATCCTCGAAGTAAATAGAAGTCTACCTACATATTTTGAGTAGTTATAGTCCGGTGTATAAACATGCAAAGTAAATATAGTGTTAGATCTAAACTGCTTTTAAGGCGCAGATGTGAATTAATGTAACGACTGGCTTAAAAAATATTGCAATCGATCTCACTCCCTCCAAAATATCTAGCGCTCTACACTTATTTCTTAGACGACAGAATTGGAATTGTAGTCAAAAGGCCACGGAAGTACCTATACCTTTCAACATATTTTAATGAATATCAACAAATCGTATTTGCGCTTATCAAAGTTCTTGATAAGTGTATACCTGTCAATTGAATACACTATTTTTATTGCTCATATGTATATATTGATTTAATCGCTACGATGATATTTTATTTATAAACACAGTTATTGTGTGCCAAGAATAGTTTTTCTATATGGGTATCCTAAACACGGCTTTATCTCTCATCCTCATAATATTCCTCATATTAATATTCCAGGCTCAGCTGGGTGGGGTTTGTCTTATCTTTAACAAGATTATCAATAAAGTTTTACACAATTAAAGTTCAGTACTTCGGCTACAAAATTAGTTTATTTATTAATGGGGTAACTTTTTTATAATTTGAAACACTCTTGAATTTAACAGTAATAATTATTTCCCTATAGCTTTACACGAACCGTCCTACACAAAAAAGGTGTTTTATCAACCAGCCTACATACTACTGCATGACACACTCCTATCCATACAGCATTGCTATAACAACCTAAGTTGTTTTAGGCTTAGACATCTGTTATTACACCACGGTTCCAGGTTCAATCACTGGCAGTACAAACATTTGTGTGCATGAACATAACTGTTTGTATGGGTCTCGTTGTTTAGAAAATAGTATACGAGTATGATTATCTGTTGTTTAGTACCCACAGTACAAGCTCTTTGCTTATATCGGAACCGGATGTAGTAGTTAGTAGGTATTTATTTATATTCTGCTACGTACATTCGTATTCTTTTTATTTTTAACAAGAGTTTCAGCCACTGACACACAAACACACATGGCCTAAACAAAGAAAAATATTTCATACGCAGAGCTAATACCGCGTCCAGCAAGGCCCAGTGATGACCCGCCGTTGTACCTGCGCCTGCGCATGGGCAAGCCTGCCGGGCGCCCGCTGCCACGGACCACACCCCTAATGTCCTACGGACGCAAGCGCATGAAGCCCGAGTACTGGTTCGGAATACCGCGTAACAGGTGAGGCCCTACGCTGATATTTTTATGAGACTATTAGAGAAAAGAAAAATTGAAAACTCAAAAAGTTTTTACACCGATAGACACAATGATAAACACTTATTGGAAAACCATGAAATACTAGACATTAACAATAATGGCTTTTTAAAGGCACACACACACACACACACTTTTGGGATTTATATATATATATATATATATAATCCCAAAAGAGTAGACAGAGAGTATATAAAGAGACATAGTGGAGTAGCTGAAAAACAGCGATGCTCGGGATTGTTCTCGTTGCAAACTCAACACTGAGCTCCTTCCCTTTGTCTCAAAATACTTGTTTTTTTTTTAAAAATTGAATTTTTATTTGTACATGTTTGAAGACAGACATAAATATATTCTTATTCTTACATAATAAAAGAGTACCTAATCATAAAATGATTATTATTTTGTGTTTGGTCATTTGTGGTTAATAAATAATTTTCTTTCTTTCCTCTGTTTTCTCTTTCTACTTTTGTCACTGAAATTTTGTCTTGAAATTAGAATAAATATATCTTGCTTTCCAAAAAAATCGGTAAAAGTATTACTGGCGCATTTCACTGGTTGTGTTGATCCCTAAATAGCGAATTAAAAAAACACTTATTATAAATAATAATATTATTAAAATATAATCTATAAAATTATCATTGTGCCGATGTTTTCTCTGAAGTGTAATGACGACGCGTCATGTCGAACGCATTTTATTGTTGGCTCTTATTATTATAATTTCAGTTATCTTGTTATTGTTTTCCTGATATCTCCTGTGTAGATATAGACAAACATATCCTAACAATATCCAGTCTACGAGTACATGCATTGAGCAAAGAATGAAAAGTCAATTATAGTGCAATTATATATTCAAAACATGTCTGAAAATAATAATCAGTGTTTACCACCTGATGCTGGGTAAAGTGTTATATTTTTATAAGGTTAATACAAGAAAAAATAAGAAATAGTGGTTTCAAAATAAAAATAAATTGTTTGTAACAAACACTGGAAAGTAGAGTATGTAACATTTATTAAGGTCAAAAATACTTTGTCAGCAAAAGTATGTAGATGTAACATAAAGCATCATCAGTGTTCCATTAATTCTCTACGTTAAGATAATAATACATTTCTTTAAAAGTTCATAACAGTTAATTAGACCTACGATTTTTTTGCTGGATTCTTCGGCTTTTTGACGATCCATAAAAAAGTCGAAAGTTTTATATGAATTGGGCATTTTGAGTTCAATAAATCCTTCAATATTTGACTATGCAATGTTTTTAAAAACGTTCAATGATAAATGTCATATCAGTTTCAATTAATTTTCATTTTGCAAAAAAAATACATTGTTAAGATTTTTAACGGTATATTAGGGTGGTTATGATTATTGTATTTACTCTCCCAGGGTGGATGACCTGTTCAAGTTCCTGACTCACTGGGTGCCCGACCGGTACGGCCCGCTGGGAGACGTCACTGCCCAAGGGTACGAGCTGATCGACAGCGACACCGAGTGGGACGATGATGAGGCCAAGCCCGGCCATAAGGTAAACAAATATTTATAGGTTATCTCTTTATCTATAAAATATTTCATTGCACACAGCTTATAGTTGGCAATGCCAGCGAAACTTAGAGACATGTCCTCTTATAGGTTTGTATATAAAAAAGGTGTAAGGGGATTAAGTAACCTTAGAATCTTATAATAGTAGCCTATAACCAATACCAAAATTTGCATTCGGCCCGCTCGTTAGAAAACAGCATAATCTCCTCATCGCCAAGAGGGAAAGCCGTGTCGCGCAGTGGAACGGTTTGTTTGATTCGACTAGAACAGATAGTGCACGAATGAATACATCTGTAAATCAGTTATTTATATTGCTGCGCACATACACTTTAACTACAAAGGGCTAAAAATGTTCGACTCTCCGGTTTTCACCGACATTAAATTTTAAATATTGAAGGTACCACATATTGATATCAAACAAAAAATGTATTGTGTACACTGAACACCATCGTTGAATGTTAATAGTTTGCAGAACGCGTCTACATTATGTACAACAAGTAAATATGATAATAAATAAAGCATCTCAAAATGGTTGCATTGATAACACAACCGTAGCAAAATAATGTTCTAAACATTCAATGAAACTGGTTGAATAAATATTAAAATACGTAAAATCACGGGATTGTTAATTAATCAAATATAGACTATGTATAAGATAAAGTTATCATCAATGTTTGCATAATTACCGAACTAGCGTTTGCAGTAACACTGCGGTATCTGGACTATCACTCAAGATAACAAGATTTCATTTATGGTACTCTACAGGTTAATTACATTACAGATATATTAGCAATTAATTATACACACCCATCACCGAGTGTTACTAGCTTGTTTCTAAGGAAGTGTTCAAAATTGGATACTCCAATAGTATAAGTATACATTTAATTTGAGTTTGCGTAATATCAAACATACTATATTTTCTGTTGTATCTGCATATCTGGCCGTTGAATAGAGGTACTTAGTTTGATATTTTGTTATTTTTCTTTTGATCAAGGTAATTGATACCAAAAAGATATTATTGACTAAGAGATGTAACCGAAGGTTCAAAATTCTTCTTATTTTATAAGGTTGGCACTTGTTGCTCCTTCGTAGTTTAAGGGTCCACTTACCATCAGGAAACTCACCTACTCAATGGCGACCTATAAAATAATAATAGTAAAAAGTTATTATAAACGTATTTGTTGTTCACAGGGCGAACGAACTGGCAGCACTGGCGATGTTTCCGACATCACCAGGGAGTCGTGGGAGGTAAGCGCCATTAATCAACATACTATATTAAATCTACTTATACTTAACACTTTCAATTATTCCTAACAACGCTTATTTACACAGTTCTATATAATGTCGACGGTATGCATCTCACATTACAGTACACATTTGAAAATGTTTTATATTCAAATTTATTCAATCAACATTATCCTTTTTTGACTGCACGGTGAATGGGTGTTACTTTTATTAATAATGTTTGCCCAGTCATTTTCATGCAAACGTCAGCATTATGACGTCACCATTTTAGCACCGAATGTAAACATAATGGTTATTGTACTCCTTTTACGATGTTTGTGTACGGGGATATGTTATTGCGAAATCAGTCCTTGGGCTGCGCAGACGCTCGTATCTTCGTAACTCACAAGGGGATGTTTGTTTACCGGCGATATGATAAAGCTAGTCATTTCGTCGGCCACATTATCGACTCAGATGTATAATCGATTAAACGTTATCTGTGCAGCCAGTAAATAAGTCGTAAAACAACCGTACATTGGAAAATGCATGTATCATTGCGTCTAGATATTTCTGTCTGATACCGAAACACATTAACAATAGACACAGATCAACGACAGTTACCTGTGGTCGAGTAGCGGAGCTCGATTACGTTTACTTGTTTATGTTTTTTTATAGTAGCAATGATGAGTAATTGTTTGTAATTTGTGGTCTAGAATATTCTCACTAATGTAATGGAAACGTGGTGTAATAATTGCAGGGCCATTTAAAAGTATTTTTAATTTAATGCTAGTGGAAATATTGCTTAATCCATTAAAAATCGACCATACAGGAAATTTACAGAGAATCATACTTAATTACTTTGGAGACAACACACAGTTGTAACGATGTTAATTTTAGAATATTCGTGAAATTCAAGGCCATAAAAGTTTATTTTTAATTTGTTAATTATTGAATACATTTTTGCCGTTGGTACCGTCAGATAAGAATTCAAGAAACTTATCATTTGAATTATTTAAATCGACTTTGATATAAATTTTATTATTATCAAGGAACCTTATTGTATTATAATCTTAATATACAAAATAGGTTATAAGTTTTAATTAAATAGATAAACTCATATTACAATCATGATTATACATTGTCATTATTACCGATAATGATTTCTTTTTCTGAGTCATAAACTAAACGCAATAATGATACATTGGAAAGAATATTTTTTTATACCATAGTTATTGTATCATATATTATTCAGTCAAGCGTACAGTTATTGTATGTCGTTCGGTCAAGCGTGACGAATATAATCAATGTGTTGATGTATCAGCACCTGTAGACAAGGTTACAATAAAAGTGACGACACGGTTTGAATAATTCTCATAAATCTATGATCGTAAGCGATTATTTCATCCCCAAGTTCTTTGACGACGGTACTAACTCGGTGTGTATTGCGTATAGCTGCTAAAGGCGCCGTACGTGAAAATATACTCTATAATGAAGAGCCAGGCCGAGGCGCTCGGCGACTCGCTGGGCGAGGAGCCCCAGCAAGAGGTACAGCGGCGCACGCGCACACTGCGGATATAACTTCATTCATACGGCTTTACAGAGAGAGAAAATTGCTGTCGCTTCATTATTATACGTACTATTCAACAGCTGTCCGCTTTGAGTAAGCCGTGTAATTTTGCGACAAGGACAGTGGTGTTAGGATTATCACTCGTACAGTCAGGGTCATAAGTGTAATTTTCAGTTTTATTTTTTGGTGTTAATAGTTTGTAATTCAAGTTAGATTGAATTCGTAAACAGATTGCCTAGGACCATAGTTTGCATATAATATGACCATGATATGTAACATATTTAGTAACTTAATGTTATAGAATTTTCTTAATTCATGATTCACTTTTGCGAAGGTGTGCCAAAACAACTCCAAACAAATAAATTAACTCGGTTTTTAGAAGTACCCATACTTAATTTTAGATTTTCATGCTATGACCAGTATAATGCCAATGTATTTAAAACTTCATGGCAATGTGCTGAGGTCGCATCACAGTAAAATAAATCAAAATGAACTAAATTAGATAAATATTGAGAATTTTACTTATGATACTGACTGTACTTACAAAAAAAACTACAAATAAGACAATGCGAGTTCAATGTCTTTATATTTTTGGAGTTGGTGATGGTATAATGAGAAAAAACGGTACGTCGTTCTAGAACCATCGAACGCTGGCATATCCAGTTTGAAGTAATCAGTCTTATGTTATCCGATGAAGTTGTATCCGCCATGCGTATTATGTAGCGCGAGTATAAAGCACCCTTAGTGAATTGTAAATGACACAACCCTGTGAAAGATCTGTTAGCTACACTGCCCTCCTAACGAAGATTGCATTAAGTCGTGTTTTTGGGCAATTCCACTTAAGACCTTTTCAAAATCCATTTTATACTATATATATACTTTATATATACATAAAAATACAAAGGTCTTAAGTCAATTTGCCCAAAAACCCGACTTATTGCACTCTTTGTTAGGAGGGTAGTACACGTAGTGTGACGTCGGCTCTCACACTGTGAACCGCCTGGACTGTCCCTCTGTCTTATATTGCTGTGACTCTTGTAGATTTTGTGTTTTCATGAATGCCGTTCAGATATAGTTTTTGCCTGATACAAATGAATGTTCTTCTTAGTAGTTTGCGTCAATACAAACGACGAATGTTTGTTTTAATACAGTTGAATGGTAGATTAGGAATATGTTAGAATACAAATTGAGGATCTATTTTAAGACATTTTAAGACGAGCTGGTTTTAGACACGCATGAGGCAAACTTTGTGTTAACTGTAGAGTTTTAACCTTATGCGTATTGTTTATTTGTTATCCTAGTTCCCATAGCACGCTTTTTTGTTATCTCTTAACCTAGGCATTAGTTTTTTATTGTATGTCGACTGTCATGCAGTGGAATAAGTTCAAAGTTATTTAGCTCTTAACTAGAATCTGGTTGAGGGCTATGACATATTATTAGTGTAGGTAAATATTAAACTATATTTTCTTATTTATTCATAGACATGAGTCAATATTTTCTATATTCAACTGTATTATTATAAACAGCTTTTGCACCCTAGCCTAATTTTAATGTGACACAAATTTCGGCGTATGAACGATTTGGTGTTTATTGTACTGCGTTACCGACTTTTGCCTTGACCGAGTATGTCACGTAAACGTGTGACACCGTGTGCTATGCTCTACCTAAAAGGTACATAACTGACCAATTGGTTTTTAAGTTATACAAATGCTTATGTGAAATATAACACCTTGTTGTAAATCTTCTGCAAACAATGTCTTCTTCTGTAGACCTTGCATTTTACACTTAGAGGCTATATAGTATAAGCTTTGGTTTTGGTACGGATACTGTGACTTAACGTCCTTACGTATGATTAAAGACTGTAATTGTTCCATTTGTAGAGATAACCTGTAATATAATAAGGGACAATTTCCACTAACCACGCAGTGTTTGCTTGATTAGCAAACTAAAAAAATTCAAGAAATCTTCAGTTGTCATCTTTTGATTAGAAGACTTTAACGATGGTGACATGATGTTAGAAAACATTGAAAACACAATGGGGTGACAACAATGGACGGGGGCGTCTGCGCTGGCGCATAATCGCCTTTATGGCGCTGTTTACGTAACGAGTCGATAACGCTTATGAGGGAAATGCGAAGTTGTTATATGATGTTTTGATGGACTTTATGCTGTATTTGGAGACATGCTTTATACCGTGCAAGCGCACGTTTCATTTGAGAAAGACGACTGGAAAGTCGTCTGGGAAGTACCCTAATTACAATTGTCATGCCCGCCTTATAACCAAATACTTTTAATGTTTATATAGAAGTCTTTGCCAGTATTGCCCTTTTGGGACTAGATCTAGCACTATTTACTATAGATGGAATCTTTTTTTAACTATTTAGCCGGATAGAGCTATCGAGCCCATTTTCATTGATTTGAAAATATGACCAAAGCGTGAAGTTTTCGCCATGCTAACAACTACTTTCACCCTATTTCATAGTCACGAAGCCGTTTTTTGACGCTCTACGATTATTTCAGTTTTTTGTACAGAAAATCTATTGGTTATTGAAGATCCATCTATCCCTTTTTAACTTCTCCAACCGGCACATTCTTAAAACTAAGGTGGCAACACTGGTCTTTGCCGTGTAAGTGTTACTTCATGACAAATGTCAGCAAGTGCAATATGATCGAACTTTAAAATTGCTGATGTACGATAGATAGGTCCTATCCTACATACATCGATAGATGGGCTGGGCTATCCAATTTGTCGCTAAAGAATTTAGCGAAATTTAAAAAAGTGACTGACTGTCAGTCAGATTTTTTGTTTTTAAAAAATAAAAATTCACTCTGTTCGATCCAGCCCCAATAATCCCAATGTAAACAAGGAGCTTGTACTATAGGCACTGAAAATGCATAAATATACTTATATACTTTTTATTTACATATAATAGGCACACAGAAATACCCACACCAATACAAACGGATGTTCGTGCACAACACAAAATAATGTTTGTACTGTCCGGGGATTGTACCCGGAGCCCTTGGTGTAATAGCCGATTTCACAACCATTACACCAAATGGAACGTATTAAGCGTAACCTAGGTACCTTAGTACTGTCGCAGGATACAGTAGACCGGTGTGACTCTGAGTCATTGGGCATACCTATGCGGTTGATAAAGAGCGATTATATTTTATCAGTAAGTCCCTGTTTACTAGGTTTTCTTTTAACTATAAAAGATAAGTGAATTGATTTTGTTCACATTACATGGCCTGTAGTTAGGCAATGGTAGCTAATATTAATAATGGAACACGTGATTCATATCTTTTTCTTGATGGCAATCGTTACTTTATTAACATGATAAGGTACTTACAACCTTTCTTTGCAACGTAATTGTAAACTATTATTTCATAATTTTTTCCTTTGGGTAGCTTTTGTTTGAAAGAAAGTCGTCAAGCCAGTGTATTTCAATTGTTAATAATAACTTTAAGCACTATGTATAAATTCAAATACCTTTCATATCTATGCAGAGTGATCCACAGATCAAGAAAATTTCACCAATTACCAAAAAATTACCAAAAATTACCAAATACCAAAATAGGGGATCTATAGTCTTAAATACTGTTACAATATCTTGTGGCTTCTGGTTAGTAACTTTGTGCCCACATGGCTATTTTTAAACCACCGCAGGGTTTCAGCCATTGGTCCCGGCTACTACCTTATCGTTAACAACAAGCAATATGCATTGGGCCCACGTATATAACCTCTGCAGGGTCCAAACGTCAAACTACGCTTACTAAGCGTAGCGTCCGTTGCGATTTTTTTGTGCGAATTTTAATCACCTTGCTGCGTTTAAACGTAGATTTATAAATGATTTTGTATCAATACCCCGGCATATGGCTATATTTTTGAAAAGGTCATAAAATTTTAAATAATATGCAGTATTTTGTAGGTTATTCTAATTGCTGAAATTAATATAATAAATGATTTAATCTCAAATTTTTGTAAAAGTTGGTTAGTTTTGCAGAAAAAAGGTTATTAAAAGTTATGGCAGCCTTTAAACACATAAAAAAGGTCTTATAATTTAACCAATTAGTTGTTTTATTGGTTTCCTTATAACACAGTATATTTATGCATACAAGTCGTCTTAAAAAAATTCTAACGAAGCGCTCCTAAAAGCAAATATATCGTTGGAACATATGAGACTTTAAAGCTCTTTTTGGGTTTAAGTATCGATCTAAGATATGTTTTTAGTGATGGAGTATTATCTTTAAATTGTAAAAAATATTTGAATTGTCAATTAGCTGTAAAATGCTTAGATTTCTTAAAAACAGGAATAAATACATAAACAAATACTACTGCTAAATTTGATGGCGTAAGGATGAGACCGTTAGATAACTATTAAAATAAGTATTTTTATAAAAAACTACATGAAATATACAACCTATACATATAAAGTACATATTTCTATAGTTTTTAAGTTTTTTTATATTAAATGGTAAACATTGATGAAAATTCGAATCGAACTGAAATTTTAGAACAACAAAGACATGGAGTCGACTTCAGTAGAACATTTTGTTTTTATTTTAAATCGTATTTTAATGAGTGTATTATATTACATTTATGGAGTTTATATATTTTCATAATTAAGTGTTTATAACATATTAAAACGTACATAATGATTTTTGTAACGTTTTTTTTGGTACATCTACTTTTAGAAAATGAAACAAGAACAATGTTTATTAAAACGTATATAATTAAAAAATAAAATAAAAATTAGAGACCGCGTTTAAGCAATCGTAGCGTAGGACGTCCTCCAGCCCTATGATGGACCGACGACTTGCGAAGTCACTGGTGGGGGATGGACGAGGGAAGCGTAGAAACGGAATATTTGGTGCAAAATGGGGAAACCTATGCCTAGCAGTAAAACTACAGTAGGTAAAATAGAAAAGAGACAATGTCTTGTCTTCTATCATCTTCTACATCCTCTGAAACAAGATATCTTATTAATTTTTGAATACTTGTAAAAAAGACCGCGTAGTATTACCACTTACTGATTATAACTATGGGAACCCTACGCGGTTATGTAAATAAAAGAATCCGTTGATTATTTAACAAAAGTTTTATATTAGGATTTCCCATATACATTTAATAGTTTAACACTATGCACCAGTACCGAATACATGAATAACGGCCGCAGGCCTACTCGTACTTATTTTAAACTTATACATAAACACTATGCACATTTACTATGATTTCGTAAATCAAAACAAGGTATTGGCAGGAGTGAAAAGGGACGTGCATTCGCCGCGAGATCGTATTGGGCACTATGCTCGGTGGCTAAATATTTTATGGGAGCTGCGCCGGCGCTCTGAAATGTGCGAACAAAAGAATGCGATAAGCAAAACGGTCAAGCGCGAATCGTTTTGCTATAGTAGTGCGTGCATCCGTCGTCACTCACACGTATATAAGTATATATACGTCGTCACACTTATATAAAGTATTAGTATTATTATCTCAGCAGGTACTAAAAATATTATAATGCGACTCCATGATTCCTATGTTTTTAAGGAAATTAATATTTGGCCGCCATTTTGCAGCCAAACGTCAGAGCGTCCCGCAACCGTATGACGGTTGAACAAAACATCGTCTTACTATTTGATGCTACATATTTATTTACAGTACGGAATATAACTTCTTTTATCATAGAAAACTAGTTTAAGATATTTACTATAAGAAAAATCAAATCTAAATACAAATATTGTTCGTTATTTTGTTATTTACAATGACTTTACAGCAAGTTTGTTGGTGTAGGTTCATGGAGTTATCTAAAAATTTAAAAATAAGATTGTCTGTAGTACAAATATAAAGAAAACATGATTACTTTGTTATTAAAACAACATAAGGTACTCGCCAAAAGCTTCTTTTTTTCAAAAACACACTCAAACATACAAAATTCACGCCACGAAGTATACTAACGAGAGCAGCATTGGTTTTGTACTACAGTGAAGTTTGAACTGAATTTTAGTTACGAATATCGTAGAACATAAACATGTGTTTGTGTTAGACTAGTGAGTCGTTTCGTTCGCTTCAATATGGTATGCGCTAAACAAAGACTAACATCGTTTTCGCTTTTATTTTAAATATTATTTGCAACAATGTCGCCGCCGCCGTGTGACGGTGGCGGGGCGCTTAACCCGGAATGTAATGGTCGACTGTGGTACGGTCGCCTGACGCTTGAAAGGATACATAGAGCCAAACCCCATGCCCCATATCCATGCTGCGTGAAAAGCCATCATCATCAGCAGCAGCCCATTATAACGTCCCCGCCGAGGGGCACAAGCCTTTCCGTATAGGGTATATAGGTTTTCCTTAATCGTCCACGCGGGCCCAATGTGAATTGGCTGCTACACGCACAAGCTTTGAATTGCTCCTTAGGCATGCGCAGCTTTCCTCACGATGTTTTCCTTCATCGTAAGAGCGTCGGATAAACGTACATATAATTTCGAAAAGACCTTTGTACGCGGCGGGGTTCGAACCTGCACCAATAGTCCATCAATAAGCCATAGGAGAGCTTTAATTAGGTTATTGATTTATTAATATGAACTCCACACTGATCACCATTTTAATATTCCATAATTAATGTAATTATCACTCCATCCGGTTTTAGTTTTATCATTTTTTATTCCAATCCAATAGATGAAAATACAAGACTATAAATACAATGATGTAAAAAAGTATAAATATTATTTTATGTAAGCGAGTCACGTGATCTTACTATATTATTTCATCGCTTATTTGGGAAAGTCGGCAATGGAGTCCTTAGTGTTTTAATTTTACATACAATATATCGTTGATTGATATAGTGGTTGTATGCATTTTGAATGCAAACCACAATTAAATATTAACGTCAGTTGCTCTCATGTGTTTTCTTAATTTTCACGGTTGAACTTTTTATAATATATTCTCTAAATGAACTATCGGTTACGGCAAGATATGATTTTTAAATTTTAAAAAAATACGTGTTATATATGAATATTATTCATGTTCTTCAATAATTCTAGTCAATGAAACAGTAAAATAAAATAAACAAAACATAATTAAATGGGTGAAACCTATGTCCAACAGTGGACTGCGAAAGTTTGAAGAGAAAACAAAAAATATCTAGGTTTTATATATAATTCGGAAATTTTGACGAGTAACAGTTCAGATAAACGGGAAAAGCACTCATAATTTATACTATTTCTGAATAATCTGTATTTTCAAACATATTTTAAATTACGCTCTTAACAAAACTTGGCAAATATGACATGTCTTTGGTGACAGGGCTGGCTTCCTTCAAGTTTTATTTTAATATATATTATTATTCTGTCAGTCACATTTTAAGTCATGTGCAATCAATGTTTTTATCATAATACAAAATTTTACGATAAGGAATGCATATAGGTACCTAATAGCTGCATTATTGGTTTTCATTTGATCTAAGATATAAACAAGGTAAGGCAACCTAGTCATTGTGATAAAAACCTATATTAAGTTTCCTAGGCATTAATAGGTGAACTCATGAATTTAAAATATAAGTAAAAATAGCATTTGTGATACTTGTAGTAATTTGCAATAACCTTACGTAGAAAATATATATTCGAACTGTACAATTCTGTAAAAGTTTTTAAGAACACCACAAAGACTAATAAAACCAGTAATTGTCATATGTTTTTCGAACTTTCTATAGCACCTTAATCGCATGATCAGATTTTATCAAAAACGTTTTAAGTTATAATTTCACTGATAAGAACTGCCATCGAAGGCTTAGCAAGCAAATTATTTGTTTTTCTATGTCGGTATCCTAATATCACATTATCGCCATGCAATATCTTTGGCAATAAAGTATTAAATAGATAGCAAAATCGTTTAATTCATGTTATCTTGCACTAATATAAAACTGCCGCATAAATTTATCATGGTCTCATCTAAGATTATATCACTTTGATGATATTAAAATGTGTACATGTGTCCGCTTCAAGTTACTTCCATGCATTTTGGTTATCCAATTCTGTGCCAAATATACCTTCGCTGAGACGTAAAAACTCCAATTCGCGGTACTCAGCTTTTCTCATTCGGCCTCTACCAGCTTTCTTTTCGGATCTGTATCGATCCAACAGTCTGCTCCAACGTCACGGCCAATTAAAATTGCTGATCCGACGAACTATATCTGTAACTTTTGTTCTCTACTAATAATAACTTTTCAGCATTGCTATTGTTTGAACCACAACATGCCATGTTATGATTCAAACAACCTTAATCTTAAAATGGCATATTAACAGTCTGGTAGTTAAATAGTGATCCCGGTTCTACAGCGGCGTTTTCTCCAAATTCTCAGATCCTTTGTTCTTACTAATGTCAATAATTATTGTCACTTTTCTACACAGGCAAGTTATTGCGTAACATCTCGTTACAGACTCAATAGACCTATTTCTGAACTTCAATCGGCTAAGCAATTAGAAGCGTTAATACATTGTTTACAGCTTAACTTTTCCTAATATGTGTATGTATTTTACAGTTTTGTACTTTGTAGGTATCATTTGCTGAACACTGCTATAAATTATGCCGCATGTCATTCATATAGTCCAAGATGACATCAAAATTGCTGGTTAATGATGCTTAATTTACACCATTAATGGTTGTAATAACAAATACGATATGACGAGGCTAATGAAAAATTAACTAACTATTGTATCCACCGGGCTTACTTTATTAATACTCGGTGCATTTATTTTGCCAAATGATTGACCGCTAAGCGTGGAAATATTAAAATACATACCTATGGTAATATAATTATGATAATGTAAATAATACCAAGTGAGCAAAGCCGCCAATACAGTTAATATTTTTAATTTCAAATTGTATTGCTGCAAATAAAAGCAATTTTTGTCTAACTGATGTAGATATGCTTATCAAGTGTCACGTACACCTTTGTTGGAATGGCAGCCTAATACGATGGTTTGCCGTAATGATGTGCTTATGATTGGATACTGGCAGATGTATCCGTGAATTATGCAATCCTTGAACAGTGAATTCAATAATTACATGAAAAAAGACTCCCAGTAAACTTTATTTTAATGTATAGAATAGAAAATTCTTTATTATACAATTCCAAGTTATATAACAATTTAGAGTACATTAATAATAATTAAACATAAAAAGTACAAATGGCGGCCTAATTGCTAATAAGCAATCTCTGCCAGGCAACCATACAGTTCAGGATTATTATATAAGAGTAGGAAGGCGTTTCATTGCACAAATTGAATTATTTACATAATACAAGAAATAATTGTTAAATCTAAATACAAAATTGTAATAAAATAAATACAATACAAATAAACATACACATTTATTTATACATACATATATGCTACCAAAAACACAATTAAATAAATACAAAACAGAAAAATATAATAATAATAATGAGATAAAATAAAAGAAATCAATTAATTTAACGATAAATAGTGCGATGTAACCATACTTATGAAAGTACCTTTCTTTGATGTATCGTCATCATGTCTATCATTGCTTCCGTGGTATTGTGGTTTGAGCATATAGGTTAGACCACTACTTAATCCAGGTGTCTTAGATGTCCTTGCTCAAATATCCTAGATCCGAGGAATCGTCTATAATCATTAACTTATTGATCGAATAGCACCTAAACAATTTGACTAATATCAGACTATTTATAAATCATCCAAAGACAATTATATGTTTCTTATACGTTTTTAATTAAACTATTTTTAGATCTATGGCGTGACCGGACTGACCAGTTGACCAGTTTCCGTCATGATATCTCGTAGATGGTACATGAAGATGGAACATCTAACCTTACTGTGAAACCTTGGCCCGCTTATTTAGGCTTCGGGTATTATTTGGCATTTTCATTAGAACTAACAACATTTGTTATGCGACGATTATATGCTCATTTACAAAATTACCACGGTTTATAAAATAACTCGGCTATTATGTTTGTTTGAATAACTTCGGTCGTGTTTTTATTAGTCTCACGCTAATTGGGCATATCCAGTTTCAAATGCGCCTTAGAACCGGCTGCATTAACCTGCAACTGGGGCGAACTGGTTGTTAATTTATGATATGAAGTACTAAGACAATTTAGATATTTTGTTTCTTTATTTTACTGTACTCTTTACTTACAGACCCATTTGGTGTAATGATTGAGGCGTCGACTACTTCACCAAGGGTTCCGGGTTCGATCCCCGGGCCGTGCAAATATTAGAGTGCTGGAACATGTCTGTTTGTATTGTCTGGGTGTTTTTATGATTTATGTATTTACAAAAAAAAATAGTATGTTTATCCTTTGTTTAATACCAATATTACATGCTAAATGCTTAGTTTGGGACAAGATGGTAGAATTCCTTAAAATTAGTTTAAGAAAAGCTTGGATGTACATGAGGTCTAATATCTTTTTCACAAGGCAAACCTAATGGGGTTTGGCAACGACTGTCTTTTTAGTGTTAATTTTTTCTGAATACCTAATTATTATTATTAGGTGTTTTAGTTACTGTTTACAATGCCGGGTAAATTTTCATATCCTAATTCACAAAATTGTTGAGTCTCATATAAATTACTAACCCCCCCCCATTTTTAGGGGATGGAGGCGAATTTATAAGTTTATGATCGTTTTGTTGATTGTATACTTGGATGATTGTTTGCTTTTGTTTTAAAGAAAGAAAGAAAATTAAACTATTAAAAAACTAAAAAAAAAAAAAAAAAAAAAAAAAAAGATATCGATAAAATCTTAAGTATTGGAGCTATCCAATTGAAACATAGTATGTTTAATTAGTCATTATCATCATATCCTAAATCAATAGTAGTTTCTTGCCACTATACGGTTACGGTTAGCGGCGGTGGCTCAATGGTGTGGACTGTTGCCCTCATTTCACTTCATTTCCTATTCACCCTATACGGGTAGGCTCGTGCCCCTCGGTGGGGGACGTTTAATGAGCTGATGATGATGATGATGATGAATGATACAGTTCCAGTTGTATTTATTTACATTTGAAGAAATCAACTTTATTATAATGAAGTTCTTATGAGCAAAGTTTCACTGATCAATACGATAGGCGCCGTCATAGATTAAGTTATTGTACTAGTTTTACGCAGCCAAAGTGTTGAGCATTTGTAATTGTTAAGCGTCTTTCGATGCTACTACTACTATTTACTTGGGCGATTGCTTTGCTCATATTTCTTTTTGTAGTCAACATGGAGATCAACTATCTTATATTTAGGAATAGATAATTGTTTGCAAACTTTATTGATAGCATAATATAGCACATATTAATATCTTTATTCTTTTTAAAATAGCAATCGGATATTTTTTTATTATCTTTATAAAATTGGGTCCAATCAATGATATTCTTTATATAAAGGTAGATACACCATCCGGGCCTCAAAAACGAACCGCCCAAGAGAGTACAGTTTGTACTCTTTTGTTTAGGTAAATGTGCTCGAAATTCAAAATTTATTTATGTGTACTGTGACTGCATTCGGAACACTTTTTTCTATTGTTTTGTGAGCATATCACGAATCCATACTTTTTTACATCAATGGGTCCAATGGATTTTATCTCGGTGACAGTGTCGTCGCATGTTATAAATTCAAAGGAATACTTTTCACTATGACGATTGTTGTGCATCTTCAAGCGCATATATTGCTCGTTGTTGATGAGATGTGACATCTGCGTTATTAAACGGAACAGATGCCATCACGGTCGAGCCCGTTAACCCTCTCGTTACCGCCATGGATCTGCAAATTAATTTGCATCTCGTGCCAGTACTTGCAGAGGCGTTTCAATTAAAAACTTTGCCGGCTTACCGTCTTAATCGGTGTGAGCTAATCGGGCTTATTGCGCTGTTGTCGTCCAGCGCATGTCTGCTGCTGATGAGACATGATTTATGCACTGATATGTGTTCATATGCTCGCGGATACACCATCACGGCCTAGTACTATCTTTATACACACACGGTCTGGATGCACCGCGCGAGTGCCAAAAGTCCGCAGTTTGCCGTCTTGATTTGTTTCTTATCGGACCGCTTGGTGAGTGAGTTATGCTTACTAATTGTTTTGTATATTGTATTATACAAGGTTGGTCGTATTTAGTTGTTTTTTTCGGTTCAAATTGTTATGAAGTTGTACTTCGCGAACGTGCTAGAATGTTCATTGCTTATTCATTCGCCTAGTGTTTTTAATAACGATGGTATCTTTATGAAATAGGTGTGTATTCAATGCATGATGCACAATCAACTAGTGAAGTTGACCAACCACGCTAGCTGATTTCGTGACTAACGGCTTCTATTTTAAACCTCTACCGACAAAAAGCTTGTAAAGGTTTTTGTGTGGATTTACCATGAGTTTCTTTAGACGATCATGTCATTAATATGCCAGCTTGATATTCGCACATACCTAAACGACGATGGTTGGTAACCATAGCTTATATATCAATTATCAAGCCGATGTGTACCAATGCATGTGTACTAGCTGCACTGAATATCAACCATGCAATGGGATATTCAAACATTTATATATGTGTCATACAATTTTTTTGATTGCATATCTTTAATATTTTTTTATTCGGTGTCAGGACTCTACAATTTGTCAACTTTTACTTATAAGGCAATAACTAGTCACAAATGTTAGTATTGAACTGCGATTGGTTCTATTGTAAAATATAATCAACGTAAAGGCTAACAATGTAGTTTTGATACGAAAACATAAAGGCTCATTACAACTAAGTAGAAAATCCGGATACGGAGCGCGGCACCTTGAAGCGCGGGTCAACCGGTGCGCTATAGTGCCATTACGGCCAATGCCGACGATTCACGAATTAAGACCACTATCGAATTCTATATCCATTTTACTGAAATACAATACATTTAAATAAATAAAAGCCAGGGTCACCACGCCGAGAATGTGATCCTCAAAGCACATGATATTCCTGACTATGACTTACTAAAAGGTGCAAGTAATGCCAGGCGCGATTGAGCTATGAACTTTGAAATTGAAGCTAAATTATTCGAAACCTTCAATTTGACTGGAAATAGAAATGTAATCATAACAGTTGAAAATAAGATAGCTGCGGTCTTAGAATACTTTAAAGCTTGTGGCACATTTTCAAGGGATTAAGGACTTATTTAAATCCACAAGTTGTACAGTTTGATTGAGCAATTGCATGTATAAGCCGCACGTATGGTGATGAAGAGGTGCGCGCACGGCAGAGGCGCGGGGCCGCGCGCGCGCCCGCGTGATGGCCTTTCTTTGCTGCGTCTAGTGACCGAGCAACGCTACAGTGCCGTGCCCGTCTCGCGGCCCAACACCGAGTGACGCTTACCACGAGCCGACTCAATTAAATCCGCTCGCACAATACACAGGAATGTTCCCGCAGTTAAACGCCCATTAGTCCTACCGGTGCACGGCGCGACGGGTGCGCACCGAAAACAAAACGTACCTTGTTTATAAGCAGAGCTTGATTACGGCGACCGTGCAATCGCGTGGGTGATTTTCTAAACTGAACACCGCCAATTGTGATATGTACAACGTGTTACGTGTGGTGCGTCGCCCACGGATCTCTTGTTTGATGTGCCCGGGACATTAGTGAACAAATGCAGACTATGAAATGGATAGAGATGGTGCGCCTCGGGCCGGCGCCCGCGGAAAGGTCTTCGAATTACGACGATGATAAGGTGAGAGTGTCAAATTACCGTTAACCCGGCTTTGTGGCTTGACCCTGATTTTACAGTCGTCGGTCTGCTGACATTCGATATTGAAGACTTTGACGACGGAGCATGCTAGCTAGAGAAAGTCGATACATTGCATGCGACAGCGTATATGCAATCCCCTACGAAGGCGAAACATAAATTAATTCATTATTTACATTTTAGTGTACGATTCAAACATCTGTAAAATTCTATGTTCTATGCCAATAATATAATCAATATGTACACAACAATTGACATTGAACTTTGCGTGAAAAATAATATTATCTGCAACCAATTAAAATATTAATGGATACAAATAAATACATATCCATATGTTTGCAAAATTGCACTGGATATGCCATAATGTTCAAAATATGATTATAAATATTATATTTAAGTGCTTGGTTAAAATACTTAGACAAGACGGTTTCTGAAAACAACCAGAGAACATAATCATAAGTTTATAAAATTTGGCCCTCGTCCCTTTTTCTTCCTTGTGCATACCTTAAGCCTTCAATAAACTGAATTGTCATTCGTTTTTATAATCTCGCAGGGTCTATTTATAGAGAGAGAGGCGAATGACCGTCGGTGTAACATTGGCAAGGTCTAGGAGCTGCAGGCCATGTATGGATATACGGTTATGCGCCAGTTGATCACTAGCACTACCATTTGCTTAGACCATTCCAACATTTGTTTATTTTCCGAGTTCGCATACCCCCGAATACCACTATGTTAAGGGCGATCGCTTCGAAATTATTGGAAAAAATATACGAGCACGTTTGTGCATAATGACGATTGCGTCAAAGTTATGTTTACAAAACAAACGGAGTACTTTTGTGTTATGTACCTACCTATAGGGTAATGTATGCATTTCATTTTCTGTGGCACTAAAGCATCCAACCGTATAGAAGTATTAGAAGTAGATGTTATTACTATCAGTCTATGTATTACCTCTAGTTCGTATTCGATTTAATGCGCTTTTTATTCACATTAAACCTTGCAAAGTTGTAATGAACTAGGTGCAACATGACGTTATACTGTTATGCTACTGATTTGCTATAATGTCTGCAAATACTTAAATAAGAAAATATAAATGATAACGATTGCTTTGTGAAGCTAATTATTGTATAGGTACTATTAGACATCTATAACACAGATACATAACATCATTATGATTATAAAGATAGTGAAAGGAGTGATTTTGAGTGTAAATATCTCTATAGGAAACTATTTATCTATGAAAAGGAGAGTAGTAGATCGGGATATATTGAAATGTGTTAACTAAAAAGTGTATTCTATCGGAAATATTATAACAAGCGTTTTATAGATACACATCTAGAAGAAGTGTTTTTGTGTCTTCGATAAAGTTGCCATTGCTGCACTGTACGTATATGACCCCATTTCGTTTACCTCACGCTCAGTAACACGCTTTCGTAAATACTGATGACGCTTAAAGCAATGAAGCTATCAAGATATACCTTATCAATTAATTGGTTGAAAATTAAATAAACTTGAGTTCTGGCGTGTTTATCGTCAGTGTAGTTAGCGATTTCCATAAGAACGTGTCCAAAAGGGTATTGGCGATCGAAGAAAATTGTGTCCAAATTTTATGAAACCTAATGACGTGTTCGCTCTTTGTGTTTTAACAATTATTACCGTCTGAACTTTACAATTTGAAATTTTACATTATTTGATATACCGGTGAATGTTCTAATTAGGTTTTATAGACAGTGAATTACGATAACATCGAATAATACGATAAGTTTGTATAAAGCGGTGCCATTGTGAATAATCGCATTCACATGTTTAAGTGATACGATAAACCACGGACGGTGGTTGCGCGAACGGAAGCGACTCAAAGAAAAATACCGCGATCGGTTGAAGAAGGCAATCAAAATGGCTCCAGTTGGAATTCAGCCTTAATTTCTTATACCAGTACACGATTATTGCTCGAAATATTTCCTGGTGTCATCTCAGCATTCAAAGTGCCATAAAGTAATCTTGATTGCATAATAGAAATCACATTGCAAAACATGGCTATGCTCCGAAAGTTCCGGAAGGTGGTCCGAAGGATAATGAGCAAGATCAAGGACGTTCAGATTACCGTGTTCAATCTGGCAGTGAGGCGGCGCGGCACCGTACACTCAATTTGCAATAAAGACCTAGTTATCCTAAACAATATAAAGAATAACAATAAACGGAGAAGAGCAACCATCCATTCGATGTGTGAGGTGAGCATAACGAGTATATTATTGACGTCTGTTTCCCAGGCCTACGTGACAGCTGAGTCGTATTAGATTTTAAATATGAGTTAATGATTATTTATTGACTAGGCATTAGCGTAATGACGATATGGTCACATTCATTACTGACGAAGCATTTAAGAAAGAAACGTCTAATTCTGTATCTGAATCTGAACCGTATTTAAGTTTAGTAAAAATACCATACATTGTAAAATTCAAAATGGACTACGAAAACGAAAATGTTTTTGAAGGAACAAATACTATCTAATGGGAATGTAATATTTTTCGGACTTTTTTTCTAGAACTTCTCGATATAGATAAATATTGACTAAAAAAAATTGGAAAACCTCTATAATATTAACGCGGCAAAAATCGCAATCATTATTGCAGACCATGACATCATACCTCAAGATCGGCATTTAATCCAACTTAGATGATGATATGTTTTATAACTAAATGCGTAGTACAATAAACACCAAAACCGTCTGATTTTAGTTTTTAAGAAATGTAAATAATTAACTCGTACGAAAAATTACTTAAAATGGCCGCCAAGTTGAAAACATATTTTCCTAATTTCACAGGGAATTTAGGCATGAAAACTAGCGTTTTGTTGTTGAAATACTTATTTAAAGTTGTTTCTTAACAACAGAACAAGGCTCTTATATTATTAGGTTCATTATACGCTAAGTAACAACAAATAACTTTATGTAAATATTGTGAAACTTTTTGAGTTTCATTATTGTCAACACCGACTACCTATAATCACCATTGTTTAAAGATTTTGTTTATTAAGACACAAAAAGTATGTACGATTTTTTATTAGGAATTATTGACGCTATTTATTACAAAATAGACACATTATAAATCATAAGCACCACTTCTTAATAGCTCGAATATTAGTAATTACCTACTTGTACGTTTATGTGCCTATGCACTAATGTCATTGTGCTTTTTAACCACCAAGTTTTCACACTAAAATGTGAAATTTATCTGATGGATTAGTCGTGGCGGTTAAAAGGTTCAAAACTTTTTTGTTACTTACTATTATAATAATTGGAATGTTTGTTATATAGAAAAACACAATTGATTGGCATTTTAGTGACTAGCTTGAGTAGCGCACACAAGCTCTCACTTCCACTTTGTTATTCAATGTGAACTGTAGTGTTCGGAATGCACATTTTAATAAATCATCATCACTTTAAACCATTTAAATCTTTGCTCCTATATCCTTTTTTATATTTTCTTTCCTGTCATAAAGATAATCATACAGTAGGAGAGTACAAAACTTTCAAAATATTAACAATGGGAACATAAACGAACTAACGGTCATTAATTAATTACCATTCAGTTTATCATTTTTTATTGGTTGGTAAAATGAGAAGTTAATTGATACCAATGGAAGTAGAGAAATTCTGTTTTTTAAGTCTATTGTATTGGGATTTTATGAAATCATTTTCTTTCGTAGCTTTCGTGGGAATCAGAGTTTGAATTGAAATACCCGGTGTTAGTACCTATTTAACCCAGAATAATTGGATATGGGAACAAAGCAATAATCCACTGATTCTGATGCAATTGATGATCTTTACCGCTCATGAACACGTCAATACTTGTTTACCTTAACAGTTATCAGAGTCTTAATCAGTAATTTTGTTAATGTCTGAAGCATGATATTAAACTTGTAAATATTGTTTTCGGAAACACTCGTGATGTGCATGCATTAAATTATTTGTTTGGCTAATGAAAGTAATTTCAAATGTTATACGTCATTTTTCCAAATTTTCTAACAATTATGTTTGCTTTTTTCTATAACAAAACTAAAGGTAAAGTATTTTTGATACATATATAATTTAAGTATTTACTGACTTATTCTATATTCGACTGCTGAGTTATGTGTAAATTATTGCACCTATCGCAATCTATAAAGAATTTACTAATGAATACTATAGTAATTTGTCATTCCATTAAATATACCTATTTGAAAAATAGAGGCACATATGTACGACTATTTACTGTTTTAATTAGCTGATCATACTCGTTAACTATGATAGAGAACTTAATCTTTACCATTGTCATTTAAATATACAAGTAATTAAAATGTCACAGATTATGGTCGGTCCATTTGTAAAATGCCCGACTGCCCTATTAAAAAAACCGTGCAATTTTTTTTTAAGCTATGATGAATTTAATTTTAATGTCGTTCTTATAAAATATATGAGTAAATGTAACAAAGTAGGTGTGAAATGAAATTAATTTCCTTAACATTCGAAATTTCCTGTTTCTAAAGACCCTTCACGATTTCGAATGTCGACACTTAAATCTGTTCCAAACCTGTTGGCGTTAATAAAGACAAGCCCTATTAAATAATGATGAGATGTCTCGACCATTTGGTCAGTTGTAACGGGTTTGTATTTATATTATTCTAATCACGTGCAATCCAATGAAGGTTACTTCACAAGCGAATGGTAAACAGTAAAATAGCTGTCTAAAGCGGCACTTATAATTAAACGAAATTTTTGGACGATTTAAAGATGTTTCGCACAAAATTGCCCGTTTTAAGAGCTATAGTGTTTAAACAATGGGAAAACTTGATAAAATCAAACATAATCCTCGGTATTAAATTCCTACACTGTTACTAGTTAGACTAAGAATGGTCGGAAGGTCGATATGTTAACTGTGACGAGTAACGGTATTTGTAACGAAATTCTAGTCTTTATTCACGCTAACAGTTTGGACTTGGTATTGCCAACTTTTAATTTACTAACATGTCGGTGATAATTAGCATAAAGTACCTACACACTATTTCATTGTTTAACTATTGTTCCGAAAGTCCAAGTATATTATATATTTTTTGATTTTGCACATTATCGCATATTCTCTGACTATAGCTATTAAGCCGATAACACAATGAAATGCAATTTTCGGGACCTCTTAAATATTCTGACAGACCGCATTAGTTAACATCATTGCCTTCTTGTTATAACAACTCCAGACTATTCTCATTTGTGTGTCTTCATATAAGACATTCGATATGTAAAATTCATCAAATATATACTAGATTTTAAACTTTAAAAGGCCAATCACGACTTGATGGAGATAAACCTCCCAAAACAATATTAAATGCATTGTAACTAGGCGGATAAGTATTAAGTCCGACAGCATTCCAGCGGTTACATACAGTCATAAATGGTGATCTCACAATTTGTAATATGTAATAATAATGCCGTGCCCTGTCGACTGTAGGTGCTGTCGATGAGCGATGAGCTGCGGCGCGCCCTATACTCGTCGGGCGCCTCCATCGACATGGAGTTCTCGCCGCCCGACCTCATCGGCACCTCCGAGATCCTCACCATGGAACACAGGTATAAATACATAAGCGGTCGTACGTAGCACGGGTGGAAACTCACAACACACAATACATAAATGTCTTGTCGACGCGCGTGCTACGTTCGAGCGGATAATAAATATTCTCTGATATTCACACAGCGCCATATAGCCTCAGCCTATAAACTAACCTGTAATATGGATACGAAACAACAGATAAAATACTTGTAGACTTTTTTTTTGTAAATACATTAATATTATACATAGAAACACCCAGACCAATACAAACAGACATTTTCATGCACACGTTCAAGTTTGTACTTGCGGGGGATCGAACCCGGAATCCTTTGTGTAGCAACCGACGTCTCATTTCTCAACCATTACGCCAATGAAAAGTAAGATACCTCCCATGGCAGATGGAGTTTTATGTAAACCAAGACACAAAAGACGACAGGTTTTAAGTCTCTGTACATAGTAATGCCACTGATTTTGTAGAGGTCTTTGTGCAGGAGTTGCTGATAAAACTTCAAATTTTGCTTTCGTTGCACAGTATCGGAATGGCCGCGGGAGCAAGTTCAAAATACGAATAAGAACACCAAACCGAGGCCATATTTCTACACAAAACTCTTTATCATCATTCAATCGCCTCAAAACAAATGTTCAATATTGACAATAGGATTTATGCGATAAATAAACATAATTCGATACCGTAACTACTTACTAATACTTCACAATAAAGGTCAAGGTTTAGAATCTGTAACAAATAATTTAAAATTCTATCGTGATTTCATGAAAAATAATTTTAAATCCACTTTTTTCTATAGGTATACAAAAAGCGATGTAAGACGATATTACGTATCGATTCATTTTATTAAATTAGTTTTCAACTATGCGAAGGTAAATGGAGTATATTTATGATTAGCTAAATGTCCCAACATGAACTGGCTATGCTAATGCAATTTGTTGCTTATTAAACCGGCTTGACTATTTAATGGATGTGGCTCATGATAGAGTCTAGGCATCTACCTACTATAGTGACTGTACTTATATTAAATAACATGTCAAATTATTAAAGCCAGTACCTAGGTAACCTCTAGGCATTCCAATTATGTTTTTCAATAAAGCTGTTATGCAATTAGTATAGAATTATAATTGAATGATAATTAACATCACATTTTTTGTCTGTGAAAAATAAAGTCTATTATTTTCTTATTATATATACCTTTATAATAAGAACTTATAAAACAAATAAACCACTTTTTTAAATAAAAGACAATAAAAACAACTAATTCTAAGTCTATGATAATAACAGCGTTAAGAAAGTATGGATATGAGTATAAGTTTGTAACTCTTACGCAAAAACTAAACAATGGATTTTAATGAAATTTTACAATAACACAGCTAATACAACTGGATAACACATAATCTATATATAAGCATGCAAATACAGGGGTCTGGGCTCCGAATATGATTTTGTTCCGTTCGGTGTCGAGACCCTTGGTCCGTGGGGTCCTAGTGCTTTGAGGCTTTTCAAAGAAATTTCCAAAAGGTTAGTCGACGTCACAGGTGACCGAAGATCTGGCAGCTACCTTGGACAAAGAATCAGTCTGGCAATCCAAAGGGGTAACGCTGCCAGTATTTTCGGAACCTTGCCGAAAGGGACTTCTTTTAGTGTTTAGGGTGTAATATATTTTAGTTACCGAATAACGAATGTAATAGTTAATAAATAAATATATTTCCCAATCTACATATTAAGAATCTCCGAATTCCCACTGGTTCAGATATGGGAATATTGCGAGTAAAACCACGTCGCGCTGTTAGTTTCAAATACTTAGCCTAATCACCAAATAATGTATCAACATCGTATGCATCACAATATTTACAATACAAGCAAAGGATGTTTTGGGCTGATTTTCAAATAGTCTGGCGAGTTAATTCAAGGGTGACTTAATATCATTTACCATCGGATGTTATTACGAGTCATGTTATTGTTGATATGTAGGTGTGACATTATATTTGTACCTAAAACGTCATTCGGACAACTCTTGATCGTCGCTACGCATGTTGTTTTCCATTGTTTGGTATTACGCATGAGAAGTCTGCTCGCTATGTATTCTGGTTTCGGTTCCCTTGCAGAACAAATTTTTGTGACACACGCAACAGTTTCACAGACGATACATAGGTAATATTTCTGCATTTCAAGTGGAGATTTATAAATCAGGTTGCTCTCGTCACATTTTAACATGTTTTATGCACAATGTAAATAATAAAAAATATTTATTAGAGAATCAATATCGCCATCAGCAAAAACCGTCCCACTTCATTGCATAGGCCTTCCCGTATTAATATTATTATAAATGTATAATAATAAAAAGGATGTTTATTGATATACAACAGTTAAAACATTGGGAATAAGTAGTGTATTTTGTGCAAACCCTTGGTTACAGAAGTTAATGCTTCCAAACGCCCAAGTTGACTCGATTCAGTTTTATGTTTTCCAATCAGGCTTTATTCCTAAAGCTGCTGTATCATCATCATCAGCCTATAACGGCTTACTGCAGGATACAGGCGTCCCCACACAGCATATCTACCTACGGGGAGACGTGTATTATATATGTATTCAGGGTGCAATGTCGAACTTTGGCCATTTTTTTTTATTTGGACCTACTCGTGACGTTTAAAGTAGGTTCATCCCCCAAATATGAAACAATTCCATTAATTTCAAAAAAACTGTAACCCTAAAAATCAAGTAAAACACTTTGCGACTGATAAAGACTAATGTTAACTTAAAGAAACAATTTCAATCTAATACGGGGTGAGGCGCGAGTGTGGCAGGGGGCGGCGCGAGCGCGCTGAATAAGTGCTCGGCTACTTGATTATAACTACGTATACTCATAGATATAGCGCGCTAATACTAAATCTATGCGTATACTTATATTTAAGATAATTTATTATATACTTTGTAAAACTTTTATGATAAATCAGTTCAGTATTAGGTTTCCATATAACATTCCCTAATGAATACCTACAATGGTCGAATGGATGCCAAGGATTATAAATTAAAAAATGTATGTGTTATTGACTAGAGAGAAGCTGTGCGCGGTGCTGCCGGCTCGCGCGCAAGGCTACATGTGGTCGTTGACGTTCAGCACGAGCCAGCACGGGTTCTCGCTCGCCTCCATGTACCGCAAGATGCAGCGCGTCGACAGTCCTGTGCTGCTCGTCATACAGGACACGGACAACAACGTAAGTACCCTTCTCCGTTGAAGCTGTAAGGGCCAGGGGCGGCAAACAGCAAATAGACATTCCGAAAAATAAACGCGGGTACTTAGACATAAGCTCGCCGTCTAGTTCGGTGAAGCTAAGAAGATCCGAAGAGCAGCAAAAACTCACCCACTCTAAACGTATGGATCTCACATTTCTTGTGACTGTCATGCGCTTAGAGTGGGGTGGTTGTGTGCTGTTCTGTTGATGAGGCTGAAACTGACAAAAAAAACTACCAGAAAAACGCGATGGCCAGGTACGAAAAATGACTTGGTCCCTTGGGCTGGCTGTTTTCAAAAGAATATGTTCAAAAAAATGAAATAATCGATTCGCACATTGCAGTCAAAAATTATTAACAAATTTCTGCTAGAACTTTTGTGCCAGTTTCACACACACATGTTATGTTGCGACAGCCCTCACAGCTTGGACGCAGTCCAAGTGTCAATAATTCTTATTCTTTTTCTCTTAAATCCTACGCAACTTATTGCGGTATATCAGCGATTGCTTTAAATATTCCATCTGATACAGCCTCGGCTATTAGGCAACCTTTCCGCAAGTTATCGGCTCCGGGCCGGAAAGCGTACTACATTGGACGACGAAATTGTGTTTGTCGAAATTCAGAATTAAAATCGTGTGTTAAGTGTTCTCCCTTTAGCGGATACTTCTTAGCCGAAATTTCATCATCATTCCAGCCCTATTGCTGGTCATCGTTGTATTCAGATTTAGAGGTTATTGCTCTTTTATAGGTTCTTGTGATATGATTTATATATTGTAATAAATATATATATGAAGATTATGTATGTATCAATAGTCATGTGGAATCTTTGATCAACAATAAGCTAACTAGATGCACAATCACGAAGAAACGTCAACAAAAAAATGTCAGAGTCCCATGAAAATGTATATTACTGTTATATTCATAACGTAAAATTATTTTATTTAAATTTTGACCTTAACTCTTCATAAAAAGAGTACAAATTCAAAAGCAACATGACATTATGACATGTAGCGAGCGACGTCATTATGAATGAAAATTCTGCCCAACTGACGCGATGGGCAGACTTATGCCGCAGACACTTGCTAAGTGAGACTGTGCATCTAGTTAGTTTATTGTTTATCTAAGTGTGGAATGCAGTAAAAAGGTAAATAATAATATCTTAGGTCCTTAGGTAAACTGGAAAAGATAGTATATAATTTAAACCTACCACCTTTAGATCGAGTACTTACTTAACCTGTTCATTGTCCAAGTTATAAAACTTGTAATTATACATACATCATCACCTTATTTCAAGTAGGGTTAGACAGCAATCACTTTCGAACTTAGGTATCGAAGTTTTTTAACATGTTTGTTTCGAAACGTTTCAGGTTTTCGGCGCACTGACGTCGTGCGCTCTCCACCCGTCCGAGCACTTCTACGGCACGGGCGAGTCCCTGCTGTTCTCGTTCCAGCGGACCGGACGATACCCGGCGGCCGTCCCAGCCGATACCGGACATCGCCACTGACGACAAGGATGCCGAGCTCAAGGAAAAGAGAAGGAAGGAGGTAGGTTTTGTGTGTACGTGTGTGATGGTTGAAGCAAGGCTCGGAACCGGTTAAAAAATTGCAGTCAATACCGGTTTTATTCCGAACTATGAAAATAACGCGAGCGTTTAAAGAACATATTATAACCCAAATAAATCGGTTTATTCGGACAGGCCCTATCACCGGAAACTGCACGCGCGCATGCGCTTGTAGACAAATACACATTTTTTTAGGGTTTTCTTAAAAAATATATATGAACTTTTTGAAAATGTTCCCTTGAAAACCGGTTTCAAATTAACGGTTTCAGGAGCGAAAGCAAATTAAAAGATGGTTTGGCAGCAAGTAGGTACATGTAACGGTTTGAAAATTTAATCGGTTTTCGAGCCTTGGCTTAAAGTCAGGTTTCGGGTTCGATCAATACAATACAAACATTTGTGTGTAACATTCTGGTGTATTTGTGTTTTCAAAAATTAAATAAGTATGTTTGCAAGCTCTGCTCTAATTAGGGCTCCGGTAACCGAACCCTCTCGACAAAACAACGCGTAGGATTTTTTATTAAAGTTTTGAGGCAAGGCAAACCTGCCTTCCCAGATAGAAGTAGATATACTCCCACCATAAGTTCACTCATGATACAGTTCAAAACCAATGAATTTTCAAAAAACTTATCTTCGTTAAATCCGAAAAACCTTAATGAGGTAAGAAGTCAATATTATGTATGATTGCTGGTCTGGTAGTTAGGAAAAAAATTAGGATAAAACCCTTTACGTGTATATTTTCCGTACATAACACGAATATTTTACTTTCCAGAACAAACACCGCCAGTAAAAACGAGATTCAAATGCTGGGGGTGGACTGGCGAAAATATGTATTTCATTCGAGGAAGCAACGACAACATATCAATTGGGGCTGGCGAGTGAGTATATTTTTTTTAACTCTCTTTTAACCTTTGAACGCCGATTATACCTAAAGGCGTCAAAAACAATAGTTTTTACTGTCTGGATTTCTGGCGTATTGGCGATCAAGGGATTAAACTTATTGCAGTCCACTGCTGGACATAGATATCCCCCATTTTGCGCGGGATATTCCGGTCCATACGGAACACACACTGTATATATTTAGATAAAATTTATTATTTCTTGATGAGGTTTTGTGCTGTAATGTATATTAGACTTACAGCACGAAACCCCTCCAACGGGTTCGTGAGTCTTCTTCTCCATACGGCCGGTGCCAACACTAGGTGAGGTTGATTTGGTTCCCGATAGTTCAAATCTCGGACCCCCCTTCCCCAATTTGCTTAAACTTGGACTCAAGTTTAGTAAAAAAAAACAAAAATTCTATAAGGTATTTGTCGCAAACCATTGAGCGAAGTGGCGCTCAAAGTGTTAATAAACTTCAAATAAGTAAAATGTATTGTTATTGTGTGAACAGCGCCAAGTTCGGGCTGTGGCTGGACGGGGACCTGTACCTGGGCCGCACGCAGCGCTGCACCACTTACGGCAACGAGCCGCTCACCACCCGCGAGGACTTCATCGTCAAGATCATGGAGTGCTGGACCTTCATCTGAGCGGCCGCGGCGAGCGGACGCGCTTTCTACTTTCAAATAAAAAACCCAAGCTTTAGTAACTATCTTATGAAAAATTTGCTACGAACGTTTGACACTTTTACAAATCAGTCTTTTCGACTTTAGTACCGATGAGTCTGAGAACGATTTTGTACTCGCACTGCGACCCCAGGGCGCCGGCACGAGCCGCGAGGTAGTCAGTCGTGACCGCGCATTTCTAGTCAAACGTACTGAAACCCGACCAATGTTTTCACCCTCCCCGATATGTAGAGGCGTTCGGACGCAGTGCCGCGAGCCCCACAGAGCAAGTGCATTAATCCTAGTCAATTGTCATTCGTATGTAAGTTGAAAGTATATCGAGGTTGATGATACCCTTTAGGGTCTGCTCGAAGTACGGCAAGCATTGCGACGGCCCCGTGCGGCTAGTCGCCGGCCGATAATACGTGTCAATTCATACAATATTAAACATATGTGCATTGTTGTTAAGAATTTAAAAAAAAACATTTGTAATGATAAAAATCATTGTATAATGTTATGTAGAACTTTATATGTAACAAATGAATCGTTGTGTTTAGTCGGCCGAATCAGTGTTCTCCAGTATTGAGCCTAGGTCGTCAGGCGCCTCCGCGCGACTCCTCACTAACGGTGAACTCTTGCCAACTGGTGGGCCCTGACTAAACCATTCATTATTAACCTAAAAAAACATTTAGTGTTTAGTGCTGGAAACACTGTTCAGTATAAAATTTATTTGTGTAAGTCGAGAATTTTGTATGTTATGTTGTCGCGTATGTATTTGATTGTGTATTGAGTCATAATATTAAGTTAGTGAGCATAATTATGTTACACTTTCACTGTGATTTGATTATTATGGTTGCATTTTGTTATATAATGAAGCATTGTCACTTTATTTGTAGCAATTTGGACGACTTAGTTTGATAGCTTTATTCTATTATTTGCATCTACCATTAAAGATCAGTGGTAGAGAAATTTTAAAAAATACACCGAAGCAATTATCGATGAACTTGTTTATTCACTATTAATATATGGACTTATTTATTTTTGTGATAATATGCTTCAGTACAGAGATGAGTAGCTGGTATATAATATTAATAAAATAGTGAGGATATTTTAAATAGTTATCTTAGAAGCTTGATGAATGTAATCGTCATTGTGCTTAGTAATTGTGGTCACTTAGCATGATGTTAGCCAGGCGTTCCCAATCGCGACATTATTTATTGGGCGGGCGCACGCCCCGCCCACCTCTGCTGAGCTATAGAGATCGACTAACGACCTAATTTTGTTTCGTGTAAATATACAACTTATTCCTATTTGAGATTAGTAAAGAAATATATATTTTTGTGAAAGCACGCAACAAAGCACCGTCAAAAATAGAAAGAATAATGTGACGTGAAATTAGCTACAAAGTGACATTATTCAGAATGAAACTAAATAATTCATATATGTAACCAGATTGTGCGTGCGTCCGTGTTAAATGAATAGTAATATTTTGACTTGTTATTGTTTGTGTACATCAGAAATGTCGTAGTAAAAACTTAGGTTTAAAAAAATATATTGGCATAATTATTGTTACAAATTAATAATCACTTAGATTTGTTGAGTAGCAATGAGAAATTAATATTTATTTATTCTGTTATAATAATTTCTGTCTTACGATCGCTGTAGCTGCATTACATTATTGGTGATTTATTATGTAATTTATAAGTTGTTATAATGTAAATCAAGCCATAATAATTGAGAATATATTCTTTTGAGAAAAAAAAGGTATTTTATTTATTAAAATTCTGTCACATTTGCAGGTTGTAGTGTGCATTATTGCCTGTATGGGTGGTAACGACCACCTCGGTTGCCATAGCCCCTGTCATAGTCGTTATATCCTCTTCCATCAGAGTTGTCTCTGCGGTCATAGTTATCTCGGCGGTCACGGTTGTCTCTCCGATTGTAGTTATCCCGGCGATTGTAGTCCCTATTCTGGATCGGGCGATCGCACGCGTGGTGTCTTTGCTTCCGACCGTCGAATCTTCGACCCGCATTACGTGGAAACCATGACTTTATAATTGGAGGCACAGACATATCTGCATTGAATACCTTCATGAATTCTTCATCCTTTTCGGTATATCTGTCTTTAAATTCCTCTTCACACTTCGCCAAGAACTCCTGGTCTTCAGGAGATAGATCTTCAACAGCACTCATAATTAGTCCACAATGTCTGACGACTTTTCCATGTAATCTGAAACTAATGTTGATTATGTTAAGGACTAAAGAGAGGTATGTAGTGTAAAAAGCAGAGGCGGAGTGAGGCGTGGATCCTCCATCTATGGCTTTGCGGTCTAAGGGACCTCGCGCCTCGTATGCCCGCATAGGCAAAAAGTACCTACTGTACATAGACATGACTTATCTAGCCTAGCAATAAATAATGTTAAAAAACCAGTTATGAAATATCTGGCAATACTAACCTAACTACCACATTCGTTTTTTAAATAAAATAAGATATTACAATGAGAAGTTAGCATTTTTATGAATTGAATTATACTGAAAAATCAGTATAATTTTTTTCATCCCCACATAATTTTAGGTTTCGCTCTGCCACTGTTGGAAAAATAACTCCTGCAGTGGGACTTTATATTTGGTTAATTCTTTATATTACCAGAATCAGCAAGCAATATTTATATAATTGAAATTAAGTTTAACATCTTGCGAAAGTTTGCTGGTGGAGTCTGGATGAGAAAAGCGGAGGACCGGGATATCTAATGCTAAATAAGAGAGGCCTATGTCCAGCAGTGGACTTCGATAGGTTGAATAGAAGTTAACAATTTACATGTGGATTATAATAAACACCAACAACCCCTGTGAGGTAATAGTTGAGATGTATGGAAACCATTATTTACCAGTACACCACAGGAGCTGTAGTATGTATGGATCTAAATACACCAAGGGTTTAGAGTTCAATTTCCAATACAGACATTTGTGTGCAAGAACTTGTCTGTCTGTATTGGTGCGAGTGTAGAAACACTGAGTGTGAGACAAGTTTTTAAAAAGTAAATAACAGAATAAAAGTTATAAAATGCATCATGCACGCAATTTTTAATTATCATATTTTGACCGTGTCTACTTTCTAGATATACATATTAAAGATGAAAGTTATGAATCTTTTAAAGTTAACCTTAAAAAAATCAAACTGAAGTAAAGAACACAATCTCACCAAATTCGTAGGATCAACGGATTAAAAGAACAAACGTTCTTTTTATTTTAATAATTTCATTTTCAGTATAGATTCACATGGAAAACAAATCAAACAGAAATCACAAACTATAAAAAAAATCAACAATACATATTATTAAATTAAATTAAACAATTGAAGAAATCAATGAGATAGTCAAAAAATTTTAATCCAAAATAAAAACATTTACCAGTGTTGCCAGTCGGGTCTTGAGAAAAATTACCTAAAATATAAAAAATTCAACCTTTTTGTATAAAAAGTAGAGACATTCTGGATATATCGAACTTATTCGATGTTATCCTTATGAAATATGGGATTGATTCGTAGACAGAGAATTGATATGTCTATGGATTGATTCTATGTTTTTTGAAATATTTATTGTATTCGATATATCGACACATTTTTAAAAACATCGAATATTTGTTTTTCTTTTTTCTTTTGAATAATGTACTAGAAAACAAAATAATTTTAACATTTCTTGATAACTTGTAACTTAAATATGGTTCAAGAAGGTAGCGACATCTGTGAGACAATGAGGAAGTATTTTATGAAAATTGAGGAAAGGAGAATCTTGTAAAGAGCACAATGTGTTAAAAACAAAATTAATCTTGTGGCAATACACCCAACCTGTTTAGCCACGTAAAGAATGTGAAAATCAGTTTTTATAATAATACTAATACCCATATTCATTCATTTTACTACTAGTTTAGCTATATTACTCCGATCTCTGATTCTACATTCACATCTGCAAGGTCACAAGTTTTGCGCATTGCTCTAGAATAAGTTAATATTAAACTTTTGTGGAAAATATTCGATACAAAAATATCGTTCTTTTCTAGCGATATATCGATAAACATTAATAACAGTCCGATGTTTTACATCGCATATAAATGTCGATATATTTTTTAAATGGACATCCCTAATAAAAAGTAACCTTCCAAATTTTTTATTCTGAATTGGCATCAAAAGTTAATAGAATTTAAGCTGTAATGATTTACAGATCAGCCCACTGCCATTTCAACTTGCCGAGCTGGCGGGTTATGTCGGTAACTTTAGTTCCTTTACGGATGAAATCATTTCTGATTTTATCCTTAAGAGAGACACCGAGCAAAGCTCGCTCGATTACACATTGAATGACTTTGAACTTGTAAACCAATCCCGCAGTCAGTGTCCCAGCTGCGTTTGTTTGGACGGGTAGGACGCATTGCTTAAAGACTTTCGTCTTTAAGCATTTCGGAATCGTTGACGTTAGGACATGACGTAGCGTCTAGTTACTCAGAGCGCCCAGCCCAATTGAATCCACCTACTAGCCTTCATAGTTATGCCGGCCAAGCTGGATAGAAGATGAGAAATGTACTATTCATTGAAGTTGACCTAAAATGCCTGTTCACCGGCATTTTAGTTTCAGCGGCAAAAAAACACCTTAAAGTAACGTTTTCATTCGTGTAACCCAAAAGTAACCATTGCAGTTCAAAAGTTACCTCAAAGATTTCAAAAGATGTTTACTACAAAAAGAACCTGATAGAGAGGTGTACACCATATAATAATAACAAGCTTGTGCTTATTCGTGGTCTAGACGCTGTCGCAATTTTGTGACGTTATACTATTTTGTACTGAATATAACATCCAAATCTTGGTGCCTTTCTTTCTTTGGAAAATGAGGAACGGGTTTGATGATCGTAGTGAGCGCTCTCTTTACTCCTCTCAATATTCTTGGCTGCGATATAATCAATATTATTGTAGTGTACAAATACTATTGCGCTAAACCAAGCTTTCGATAGTCCAACTATCGATAGTTCGGCATTTTGGCAACATATATATTAAAGATAGTTTATTTTTAAAGAAACAAATTGCCAGATATTTGACATTTATTTGTTGACGTTGTCAAATGTCAATATTGAGTTGTTATTTTAATTGTCATTTCCAGTCATTTTATTTGATTTTAAAGTTTTCCAAAATATATAAATTTTAAAATGTCTGAAAATGTAAACATAGATCTCTCCGGAGAAATAAATGCTACCGTTGAAAAGAAAGGTTTTCAAAAGTATGTGAATGATATGGAATCGTAAGTTTCACTAACATTCTTTTCTACGTGGTTGCAGCTCGGTCGCTTCGAGTTATGTTGATACGTGCTTATCAAACCATCCGATGATATTCGAGAAAACACAACGCTATTATAACTATTAAAACACAACGATGTATTTTCATATCAAATCATTTAATGAATTATCCTTTCGATTGCTTTTGAAGTTGTGTTATGTTTCGGAGATGATACTTTTACTTTTTATCACCATTTCTCTTCTACCCCTCACAGTCCACTGCTGGTCATTGGTATTGGTACTGGGAGTACTCTATTTTTATTTAGCCTAAATCCAATGTTTAGGTTCTCAATCACTAAGACAATGACTTAAATGACATTTAATTTTGATTATTAGGGGACTAAGAGAAACTTAAATAAAGATAAGGTAAACTGGTAGAAAGTCTTCCAGGATTATTGGCAATTCTTTTAAATTTAATGAACAAATAATTAATAAATTAAGCTAGGCTAAATAGTGTCTAAGCAGTAGTTAAAACAGGGTGAAGAACTTTGCAAATGCACCATTTATTATATTTACTAATATAATAAGACAGTTGCCATGATTGCTGTTATTTATATAAGCTTTTATTGTTTTATAATTTATAGATTTTTTTTATTAATTGCTTTGCTTTTAGTTCCAGTTTTAAATTATGCAATTCCCCATGTGAAATCATTATATTTTACATTTGCTAGGTTGATGCAGAACATACGCAGTGGGGCTGGGCCTGCACTTGTGATGGGGATGATCTCATCACGTAGACCATGGACTCAGTTTGTTGCTACAGAAAATTTTAAGGTTTTCATTTAAATATAACAAATGTGCTATTACTGAAAGCATACAAGTTATGAACATAACTGTATAAAATAATATGTTTTTATTTAAGGTTCCTTCATCTGTGCCTAGGCTTTCACGCAGATTCTATAGAAATGTTGAATATTTTCAAGCAAATTATCTAGTTGTTTTCCTCGGATTGTTTGCTTACTGCCTGTAAGTTATTCAAACATTTTGTTTATAAATAATACTACAATTCCCTGGTGCATTTATTTTGTATATTATTTAGACATTTATTTTTAAAATTTTCAGAATCACTAGTCCATTATTGCTTATTGCAATGGTTGCAAGTTTCTTTGGCTACAGAAAACTAACTTCAGGGCCAAATACATGGAAGGTAACATTACATTATGGTCAATAAAATAAATATATAATAAATCAGTTATTAATACTTTGTGTAACAAAATTTAATGTTGTAATAAATTTCAGCACAGAGTAAGTTGTCAAATCCTCTAGTAGTCTTTGATTCTAAACTATTCTCAAATCTCATTAATTCCTGATCCTTGCATTGAATTTATCTATAATAAAGTTCCACTACTATGTAATGTATATACAAAAAATATTTTTTGTCAACTTACTAATTTTCTGTAACAATTTTGTCTTCATTCCTCTCACTATCTAGATTGGAAGCTGGGAGTTGACAAAAACCCAACAATATATGGTAGCAGGTGCGGGGTCTATGGCCCTTTGTTATTTGGCAGGTGCTGGAGCTGTTCTCTTCTGGGTTCTAGGTAAATATTTTTTTATTAATTATTGCTACAATTTTAGTCATAATTTTCTTGCTATTTCAGTAGCAACATAATCTATCATTATATTTTTCATAACCAGCAGCTTTCAATGTGATTTGAGCTCATGTCTATTGATTCTTTTTGTTTCCTAAAGGAATATATTAGTTTATGTCTACTATATAAGCTCTATAGCATGGCCAATAAATAAATTTGATATTTGTCCAACAGTGGACTGCAATAGGTTGATTAGGCCTTAGTTATCCACGCGGGCCCAGTGCGGATTGGACGACTTCACACACAACCTTCGAATCTCTTCGCAGGCGTGCATGAAGGTTTCCTTACGATGTTTTCCTTCACCGTAAGGGCGTCGGATAACGTACATATATTTTCGAAAAGTCGAAAACACATTGGTAGGTACGTGTCGGGATTTGAACCTCAGCTAGGGTTGCCAACCGTACTCTAAAATAGAGTATTGTCCTCTATATCATGTGGTCGTACTCTATAATCTATAACACTAATAAAGTACGCTAAAATACTCTTTTTTTACAAAATGGTTTAGTGCACGTCGTATATACCAGAAAACTAATCAGAATTAAAAAGTCATATTAACAAATGGTTTGATTTTAGTAATGAACTGGCTTATTCACTAAATACAATTTTTAAAGACTACTGTTGAATTAATCATTAGAACAAATTATAGAAGAAAACTTAATTAAAAAGACTAAAACATAGACATGGATACTTTATTTCAGAAGAATCAATTTTAAATGCTCGAAGCCGAATTGTTTATTAACGCAGACTTTATACAAAAATGCACCGCTGAAAAATGGCAATATGTTTTTAAAAATGTCTCAAGATTTGATTGTTTTAAAAAAATTATTAGCTATATACTCTCTGTTCCCGCCACTTCAGCATTTACAGAAGAGTCTTTTTCGGTCATGAATGTAAAGTGGCGAGAAGAGAGAAACAGAGCTTCATTGAATTTAATCAAAAATGAGCTCTTGATATATATTAAAGTTAGAATGTTTAGACTCATTAATACCTTTAAAAATAATGAAAATTTGTTATGTGCCGCAAGAAGTACTAAAAATACCTTTTTAAAAGATAAAAATAATGATACTCTTTTTTATAAGTGCATACTCTTTTTTTACCTCCTTTAAATCAGATATACTTTATTTCTGCTAAAAAAATGGCAACCAACCTCAGCCCTCCCGGTAGGAAGGCGACAGTCCACACTATTGAGCCAACGACGCTCTTTGTGAAGCATGTATAATGGGTACTTAACAATGGATAAACATGCTTATATACATTTTTTTGTAAACACATATATATTATACATAGAAAACGCCCAGACATTACAAACAGACATGTTCATGCACACAAACGTTATACTGCCTGGCGATACATACCCTCAAACTCAGATTAGACCTTTGTTTATTGTATTTTTTTTTAGGTGCAACTGTAACAGTTGTGGCGCTGCATGCCAGCTTCTTTGATATAGAAGCTTTACCGCAAGCTGAGAACGACGAGCAGTTCCCAATGATGATTGAGCAAGTGTGACATTGTCAGTTGCCTTTCTTCCTGCCACCGCAGGGTGTTTGACACCACCACACCACCACCCCATCGACTTACATTGACATAACGATAATTCGAAATATTTGAATTTCACTAATAAATGATAAATGTGAAACTTTGTAAGAATGTGTGGATGTACCTAAGTTGTTTATCTTTAACATGTACTTAAAACTACTACACTATATCTTTGATGTAATTTTAAAAGTAATATAGCCCCGAATTCCCAAAGAACAGTAACTTCGCGGGTAAAGCCGATGCACTCTGCTAGTTTTTAATAATAGTAGTCAACATCAATTGTTTTGTGAAATATCTCCCAAAATGAAACTAAGTTATACAAGATTGAATCCATTTGTATATTTAGCTACATTGAAAAATGAGAAATATTTAAATCACTAATGGTTAAAATTTATCTCAAATACACGTTTTTGAATGCTATTTATACCAAGTGCTTTAGAAGTGTAAGATATACTTAAATTATCATTAGTACCTATTTATAAAGGCTTTGTTATGTTAATTTGTATTGTAATAACGTTTCTATTTATAAATACAATTATATTAGATAGTGATACTTTTATTGTCTTCTTATACTGTTCACCGACTTTTTGAGTTGATTTTCGACGCAGAGCGTGGCCTTTCAATCGTTGAGTTTAGCAAATCACGGACTGGGAGTAGAATACGCCATCAAACTAAGAATTAATAAATTAGGTCATCTACATCCAAAGAAACCGCCTAGGCTATGTAGCCGCCATGTAAAACGTTAAGTAATTATTCATCCCCATATTCTTAAGAAACTTGTTTGGTTTTACCTACAGTCAAGATCATCTACAGCTTATTAAACGCCCCCACTGAGGGGCCCGAGCCTACCTGTATAGGGTGATTAGGCCTTAATCGTCCACGCGGGCCCAGAGCGGGTTGGGCGACTTCACGCACAATCTTTGAATCTCTTCGCAGGCGTGCGCAGGTTTCCTCACGAGGTATTTTTCTTTCACTGTTAGAGCGTCGAATAAGGTACATATATTTTCGAAAACACATTGGTAAGTGGCGGGATTTGAACCTCAGCCTTTCCGATAGGAGGGCAACTGTCCACACGATTGAGTTGAGCCACCGATGCTGTATCACAGTCTACAGTCAAGATAGTTTTCAACAAGTATTTTACACAAATATAAAATCACTGTTCAAATCCAGCTGAAGCCTGTGAGTGGAATATATTGATTGAGGCTAGAGAGCTGAGATATTTGATGGCTGAAATAATAATGATGTGAAGCTTTCAAAATGACTGCCCCTCCTGACAGTAATGTTTATTTGCAACTTTGGTTTTATTACATAAATTAAGATATTTACAAAGGATAATAGCCCTACATGCCCTTTCTATATACAGAATATCTTTGTAGCCCTGTTATACTACCATGTTATTACCATTTTTTAAGACTGGATTATTTAAATCATATCTTCAAACTCTCTGTACCATTATGGCAAAGCGGCCTAGGGATCAGATTAAGGAAAAAATTTAATTTTATAAAAATGCTTTGTTATTTGACATTGTTTAATAAAACTACATTAGTTTAAAAACAAATACAAAATAAAAGCAACGTTTTATAAAACTATTCACATCATTTTAGATAACAAGACAATCAAATGTGAATTTAATTTTATATAGAGAATATTATTTAAAACAATAATTATAATTATATTTGTAGCTTTTCAAAGACATATACTCAGTCCCAGGACTCCCAGGGGCAATAGCTAGTTTTTAAATATTTTCCTAAATTAAACTAAAAAATAGTCACTATGTGAAGTCAATGTTTGTCTAAGGCACATAATTTCACACACTATACAAATCACATAAGTGTGTACATATTGCATCAGTCAAATTAGTTTTTTTTTATAAATTTAATATATTATGACGTCAAGACCCATCATATTCTCTTAATAAATATTTTATATCAAACTGATATACACATATTCTACCTGACCAACAATTCATAAAATTTAAATATAGGAACATCTAAACAAATATTAAAGGTTTTTAATACATTAGTATGTAATGTCATTTTTAAAGAAGTAAAGTGTTACAAGGATTTAAAAACTTGATATAAATAAAATACAATAATCTTAAGTAATATTTAGATAAATGTTCACAATAAAATTGTGTCATGTATACAAAGTAAGGGTCATACAATTTATCATAATAATAATATGAGTATGTATACATTAGACCCCTGGAAGACAATGATATAAGAAAATCTATTTTAAATAAAAAATTACACTATGCATTGCAAAATAAAATTAAGAAATCACAACAATTTGTGATTATTAATTTTAGTCAGTTCCATGTCAACTACATGTAATATCTCATTCCACTTATGCGAAGGAGTATCTGGTGGGGTGGCTATGCCAGCACCAAGTATCAGTTCTCTACTTGTATTTGGATTTGTGAATTCTAATTTACGTTTAGATTTCCCGGCAAAAATGTGGCATGTTGGTGTGGCGGGTGTTTGCTTATTATCTAACACCAGTGGTGTTATTGGTGGAGTTTCCATGAATGTACTTTCAGACTTTTTAATTTTAAAAGGTCCTGCATATTTGAATACTGGTTTCTTTAACACAGTATTATTTCCAGACACCTTTTCAATGAGACCAACTGAAATAAAAACATTAGCAATATCATAAAGCCTCCTGACTTTGGATTTGTGCTGTCGATCTTGCTGTTCAGGAGAAAGGGCTGGTTTGTTCTTTGTGAGGTATCAATTAGCACTCGGACAGCCATTTCCAGATTAATATATTTGTTCTGCAATATAAAGAATTGTGATATGATTACTGGAAACTACTGGAATGATTAAAAGAAGAAACAATGAAAATAGTAGTATTATTTATAATGTAGACTGTGTAAACAGAAAATTTTGGAATTCATGTATTATGGAATATAAAGTACCAACTCACAGGTGGTTCAACCAAAACAGCATTAAAACCGTGAGCCATGACTCCGAGTGTCTTATGTTTAGGAGTTGGTGGTTTAGGTGCTCTTCCACGGAGTGCATCTGATAGTTTGAGATTTTCTCCTTCTTTCTTTAACATTTCAAGAAGGAATTGTCTTGAGCCTCCATACCACACATACGTATTTTTCTCTGATGTACAGCACATTGAATAGCTTCTAAAATATTTATTATGTCATACATCCTCCTTTTCTCTACACCTAGTCGTGCTGCAGTTATATCCAGCTGTATTTCTATGGATCCATTTCCATGAAGGGGATACAATTCCAGGAACCTAAAGATAAGATAAATCATGAAAGTGCTATCTCTATACTATTGGACACAGCATTCATGTCATAATAATACAAGCAGATAAAAAACAGTTTTTTTTTACCTGTCACATATGATTTTGTAATGACTTTTCCTTTCGATGAACAGCACTTGGCGGAGGCGTAGGGTAAGGAGAAGCATTATGAATAGTAACATCGTTTTCTTGCAATGCAACAGTCGTCAACAACTTTAGGTTAGCATTCGGCGACACATAACTAGCGGAGTTAGTAACTTCTGAGAGCGCGTACGCTTTGGTTAGAAGTAATGTTGTCATCTTCATACATTGTGTGAGAACATTATGTAAATATCCGTATCACAAAATATTCGCGTAATTTTTGACAGCTAATATAAATCTAGTTGGTTGCTATTAAAAATAATATTACAAAAATATGAATTAAAAACATTGACCACATGCTTGTGAAAAAGGAACGATTTTTGTCAAAAATCTATGAAAATCTTATAACAGGAACTTTGTGAATTTAGAATTAACCTAACTATAAAATTTTGACAGCTGTAATTGCGCGCGAGCCGTGAATTTTTCCTGTGCTTCCACTTCCACACAACATCCGTGAATTTTTGCATAACTTTTGCGTTTGGTTTCACCAATAAATTAGGCTGTATATTTCCGTTTCAAACTTATCCGAGACCTGAGAGCTAATTAAATAATAATAATATGTTTTTTATTTGATTAATTCCTGTTCAATGATCTCTTAGTCTAAACAATAAGAACAACTTACTAACTACTAAGTTAACCCGACATCAGCTATCTGAGGATATTCTGGAGGTCACCTTGGCGATATTATGATGGCTCTGAACAGCTTAAGATTAATAAAGCTCAGGAGCTTTATTACGCTTAAGCTGTTTCCTGAGAGGTCAGAATTACCGCAAGCTTTTGAAAGCAGGTGGCGCCGTGCTTAGTCCTTCAGGATTTTTAATTCGTAATTCGTGATGGTGTGACGCCAAAGGTGTGGAGCAATGGCGTAGTGGTGTTCTTAAAAAGGCGACAAAACCTTGTTGAAGAATTATAGACTTATCAAGCTGTATTTCATGTCCAAGTGTGCTATATTGATTACTGCTATATGAAGTGTTGATGTGTTTTAAAGGCTAATATGTCAGTCCGAGTACCTGAAGAGCTAACGCAACCTATACAATTGCACACAAAGAGTATATAAATACTACGTTTTATACGTTGATTGCACCGAGGAGCGAGACGGAGAAACTCTAAAATTGTTGACAGCTGCGTTGGAAGATATGATTAAGCTGCTCGTTGGAAAGGATTTGGCATCACATAAATGGCACGTATGACACCATCTTTTGAGTTGCCGATGATATATAGTAATCATAGCAGAATCGTTGAGGATTTAGGTACTATGCTTATCTAATATCCATATTAGTGCCTGTATCATTATCAGTTGGCATTTCTGTTCTCAAGTTGTAGACGAATATGTGTATCCTACCTACCTGGGACGAGTAGTCAAATGTGTAAGTCTAACTTCGAGACGGAGGTTTCTCGTCCAATCCAATTAGGATGCGTAGCATTCGGGAGTTAAAGCAAATCTATTCGTCCAAATACCTTAGTATCTCAAGACGAGGTTTTTGACCAGCGCGTGTTGCCAGTTAAGACATACGGAAGCGGAACGTCTTGGTCGCTTAATAAGGGCCTCTTAAATATGTTAAGGTTGCTCCACATACCATGGAGAGGGCTACGTTAGGTGTTTCCCTACGCGACAAGATCGGAACTCGGATATCTGTAGAAGAACTAGAGTGACCGACTAGCCCACAGATAAGCAAGATGAAGTGGCAGTGGGCAGGGCATATAGAGCGTAGAACCGATGGGCAGAAGGTTCTCGAGTGGAGTTCGCGTAACGGAAAACGAAGCATAGGCCGACCTCCAATGGACTGATGACCTGGTAAGGTGACGGGTAGCAGATGGATCTCAACTGTAATGGATCGGTTCGCGTGGAAATTATTAGGGGAGGCCTTCGTTACCAGTTGATGTTTTAGGCTATAGACGATGATGATGGGAAAATTCGTCTGCTTACGTTTGAGTAGACATTAAATATACAATTATAAATAATATCCAAAGTGTTTAAACTAAACTGTGGTTGAATGAAGAGTTTTGAAAAAAAAATAGTGAATAGAAAATAGTTTTAGGGTCCTGGTCAAAGAGTAGTATTATATACGTCTGGTATTTAGGCTTCATTCTCGGTTTCTTTGTATTAGTTAGGCGGACTCGTTTGTTTAATTTACCTACGTACCTAATGAAAGTGCGTTTTGTTTTCACCTGTTTTCATAAACTTCGGTTACTTTCCTTGTTTATGGTTTATAGTTCCATAACCATCCAGCCAATTTTTTTAATACATTCTGTCATGGCTGGCATGAGCTTGATTTCTTTCCTTGCAAAAGTGAGCTTGGTTTACTTTTGAAGTGTTGATTGCCGTATCAGTTTTACTTTTATTTACATATTGTGTGAAAATCAAAATCACTAAATTAGTTAGTGAATATTTTAATGCGAAAATCAAACAATGAAGATTCTTTTGTTGTAGTTCTGTGAGGAATTCACCCTACGACAAAATGAACGACGGCGACTGGATTTGTGGTGATCCGAATTGCGGAAATATTAATTTTGCGCGCCGCGTATCTTGTTATCGGTGTAATAAAGAGAGACCTGATGGTGTCAAGCCTTTTAAAAAGAAACTTGGCACAGAGATTGGAAATCTGCAGCGGAAAAATCTCGTGGACTATTCAATGCAGATGACTGGCAATGTAATAAGTGTGCAAACGTTAACTGGGCCCGGCGTCATACATGTAATGTTTGCAATGCTCCGAAATTTGGTGAAGTACGTATTATATTTAATTTCTGAGTATATCGGATGTCATCAGTAATATAATTAATTAAAGTATATGTTTTAGGTAGAAGCGCGTACCGGCTATGGAGGGGGTTACAACGAGCGCGGAGTCGTCGAATATCGCCGCCGGGAACCGTCTTCGGATGATGAATACGACGAATTTGGAAGAAAGAAGCGCAAACGCAAGCATGATGGTGAAGAAAAGGTAATGTTAAAAAACCTTTTTCCCATCAAAGTATTTATTTGGTGCCTATTCTTTGTCCTACACTACATATTTGTTTGCAATTCAATTTGTACAAAATGTAAACTATTATTGTACAAAATTTTGTGTTCAAACAGAATAACTGATATTATGGTGTCCAACATGTTATGAAATGTACAGGTTGAATTGGAATTATTTCACAGTCATATTGAAGTCACATGGTTTTAAAGAACTTTAAACTGACTGTAAATGTATAAATTTATTATTTCACTTGCTTGTTCTTGCATTATTGCATATAACTCAGGGGATAATGGAATTTGAAGCTAAGAAGAATTGATGTTAAATTAAGCGCTATAAACTTTTGAAGCACATCATTATTAAAGTGGAGATTATTTTTCCTGCCTTCAGGTTGGCATCACTGAAGGAGCAGCATTCAAAAAGTTGCCAGCAACAATGTTGCAGATGGGAAAACAGGAATGTGTAGTTCCCGGCCTGCAATTTCAAATAATGGGCAAGAGAAAGTATCTGGCAGCCTTAGTGATGGTTCAGTATGTGAACTTCCACCTCTTTCTAAAATGGCCTTTCGGAGGCATCAGCTCCAAAATCAAACTTCTTATCATAGGCAAGATCATATGTTGCCTGGTTATAAAGCAAATGGTTATCAGCCACGTAACTTCCAAAACCGTAAAAGGTTTTCTAGCTCTGGTGACAGAGATCAAACTGGTTCATCTGGATATGACACTGCATCTAAAAAAGCAAACGGGACAGTAGTGACTCACCAGTTAAGGCATATGATCCAGTTATGGAAAACAGAGTAACTTCAACAAATAATGATGTTGTATATAAATTTGTGGGCCCAACACCTAAAGAAGATTTTCAAGTAACATATACATTAGAAGAAGAGTGAGAGCAGCAGCCTTGGCTCTTGTGTACAGTAATTGCAAAATAACTACTGAAAAATTTGAATGGCTCTATGACAAACCCGCACCAGATTTTAAGACAATCTTTGCATGGAGGCAGCGTCTGCTAACAACTGGATGTTTAGTTGATAGCCATGTAGATAAGAAGGACATTCAACAATCCATTCAAAACACTGCTATGATAAATGAAAATATAAAGAAACAACCAATCACAAGGGTACCTAACCCAGATGAAATTCCTATCGTATCTGATAGTGATGATGAAGATCAAAATAGGGATAATGCATCGCAAGGAAAACTTCCTTCCAGGCCAAGGAGTGTTAGTGTTGAAACTCTGATAATTGGAACTAATAATCCTACAGCAGCCAGTTCTGTTAGCACAGGAGACAGAAGATCAAGAGCTAAGAGTAGATCTGAGTCATCTCAAGATAGATCTCGATCCAGTTCTCTAGATAGTCAAGATTCAAACTATCCAGATTCTAACTCAGAAAAACAAAATAAATCAGTACATTCAAAAACCTCTACCATTAGCAACAAAATGGCTTACCTACTAGAATTTCAATCCATGATTCAGACTCTGAATCAATTTCTTACAACAGTGAAGATGATAATTTCTTGTCAAGGGTTTATGGAGAGGGCAGGCGAGTTAGGCGTAAAATAAAGAAACACTTAGTTTCCACTCCTACAAAAGCTTCAAACTATGTTTCCAATGAAGTCAACTCTTTCCAAGGATATAGTACAGCAAAACCGTCAGTTGAACAATCTCCATTAGTGACTGGAAATATATACACAGCAAATCTACGCAACATGAACGCAAGACACGACAATATAGATACTGATGGCTGTTCAAGCGAGTATGTTCCAACAAAATTGGGCTCCACAACCAAGAATTACCAAGAATTCAAAAATAATGTCAGAAGAAAAGGCTATTGGGCAAAGGGTAATGGAACAACCTTTGCTAAAAGTATTCATATATCTAATGAATCAATAACGAGACAGGTTAATAAACCAAACAGGAATACCTATACTGTTAGTAATGAGCATACATCAAATGCACAAAATGTCTACAATTCATCAAACCAACAAAATCTACATGTCAAAACAAATAATAATTGTGTTCAAAATACAGCTGATAGTCAAAGTGTCCTCAGTGTAGCAAAGAACCACAATGTTCTAAATACAGATATTGATCCATATGGAAACATCCAGCCATGAATAATATGTTCATTGATAAAATCATCATAATTTGTTAACTGATAGCAATATCCATAATGCAATAAATAAACAAAACATTTTCATACCAGCAAACACACATAATACAATGAACATTCAAAATACAACTGTTAATAATGCAACCAACCTTCGCGAGGTTCATAATACGGAAGTCATGCATAATATGAAAGAATCTACAAATGTCCAAAGTCATCAGTCCCATCCAATGTATAATAAAAATAAAAGTATTTTTGAACAATCAATACATAAAACATTACCGCAGCAGATACCTTGTCCACCTGTAAATAATGCTTACACGTTTACTCATCAGTCTGCAAAAAGTGTGGGATTCTCAGAAAACCATCTAGAGAATTCCCAAATAGATGAGCGTGTCTTTCAATTCAACAATAAATCGGCGCAATCAACACCGAATGTGACCATGGATAAAGTATCCGAAAACACCACATCTATTTTTGATGCAGTGCAATCTCAAAGTATTTCAAAAAATAGAAGCATAATGGATATCTTTATGGGTGATAATAATAATCTTAAAAGTCCTGAAAAGAACGATGATCTCGAAAAATATGATGGTGTACATAAACGTTTTGAAACCACATGGGATGACGACGATGATGCTCTTTATAAGAAGGATAGTGTGGATGGAGATGAAGAAAAGCAGAATAATTTACCCAGTAGAAGATCTCAAAGCCCTCTTTCTAACATGTTGTATGCTACAGATGATGATCAATCACTGCAATCTATGTCGCAACTTACACCAAAAATAATTAAAGAAAAACAAAATATGTTAATTGGTATTTTTCAAGATTTCAAAAACGTTAAAGATGAAATTTCAGTTGAGCAACCAGTATTGAAAGCAAATGAATCAGAGATAGTTTCTGTGAACAACATGGAGAAGGCTCCAATGCTCGAGAAAGATACCGACGTTAGAGTAAAGGACACTGTACCAGAAACTATTGTTCCATCAAAACAAATACATGTTATTGAATCAATAACTATTAAACCACCTAACAATTTAAAATGGCCAGTTCTGGCTGATCGACAAGAAGACAAATCAAAGGAACTAGAAATAAATAATACAGGTAACAGTTCAGATGAGGTCAAAGTAACAGATGTATCGAAAGACTTACAAAGTACAGAAGTTGAAATATCAACTCAACCGTCGCTGTCAGCTCCTGTTTTAGACCTTTCCAACTTATTATCAGGAATAAATACAAACACGCTTTTACTAGCTCTTCAGAACTTGCAACAAATTAATCAAAATACATCCAATGAAACTTCAGGACATAATAAAAAAAGATAGTGAACAGAATAGAGAAATACATGTTGAAACAATAAATTTAACTAATGATGAAGAGTGGGAAAAGGAATCTAATAGAGATGGCAGTATAGAAAGGGAATTAGAAAAGCTTGATGGTAATACTGGAGACACACCTTTTTTAAGTGATATATTTGATCCTGGACCAGTAGTGTTGCCTACTAATCTCTCTAGAAAGTTGAACATAAACCTAAAAACTTCAGAGGAGAACAGACCTGACAAACCACCACTTATTCACGAGAACACACCTGTAATTGGCAATTTCAAGAGTTTTGCGTTGCCCAAACCTATAATGTTAAATAGGTTGAAACTCACTGTAAAAACCTACTGAAAAACCGAAAAAGTCATCTAATGGCAAGAAGATTAAGCGTAAAAAAAAGGTTTGTATTTTCACCATATTTATACCTAAATCATAATTTCTCCATCATTGCTCTGCTTCACAATTTACATATTACATAATCATTACATACAAATTAAGAGGCAAAATGTAATAAATCCATAAAAGATGGATGTTTAAAATTGTGAAGACAACAAATGCAAAACTGCGGTGCTTATATATACTATGAAAAATTCTTTGTTGCAGAGTAAAGCATCAGCATCACAAGGCGAAGATGAAGACGAAGAGGAATCTGGAGATGAAGCTGACCTTTCAAAATACGATCTATGGGGCAGCGACGAAGAGCAGGGTAACTCTTCTAAACAAGGTCGGTACATAAACATGAACACCCAATTATATGCATAACATTGTAGGCTAGATGACAATGTGTGTATTGTTATAGAAAATGCTGAGACATCAAAAGAGGGGGAAAGTTCAAAAGATGGTCAAGACAAAGGTGAAAAAAATGGAAATCAGAGTCTCCACCTAAAAAAAATAGCAAGCGAAGGTAAGTAAATATTTCTGATATAAGATGTTTATTCTTAAGCTCAGAGCCGCAATATGTGCTTGCCACTTGTCCAGTGAAGCTCTGAAGGTCAATATTGAAAAGTTCACCCAAAAAGTTGTATATTAAATTATTCCTGTTAAGATTTGTTTAAAATAAATATCAGAAACTTTTTACTACCTTTCAAGTCTGCCTTTCAAGGCTGCCTTTCAAGTCATGTCGTTCGCCAACCTCCCACGAATATAAAAAAAAACAACGTCGTCTTGAATTTAGTAGAAAACAAAAGAATGTTCCTCAGACTTAGAGGGAGACTAAGGGAGATCACTTCTGTGTTTAATGATGCAGCACCATGTCTTAGGACTGTAGCACGCTGGTACTTAGAATTACAACGTGGGCACTCTAGTCTCAGTAACAAGCCACGTGAAGGTTGTCCAAAAAGCGCAATGTTGTAAGATTATATCGAAGGCGTGCGGCAGCTAATCCTTGAAGATCGTCATGTGACATACCGTGAAATAGAGGCATCCGTTTTTCGGTTGTTTTGTGAGCATATCACGAATCTATACTTTTTACATCATAGTATAGAGCGCTATCCCTTTCTCACTCTATTTAAGTGAAGATCAACGCTTGAGTTTCGTCTAGGATACGGGCCTTAATGTGTAAATTTTCATGTTTGTTTATTATACGTATGAATGTAATTATATACAGGTCACGCAGCTCGTCGTCGTCGTCCAGCTCATCATCGAGCTCTAGTTCTAGTCACAGTTCTACGCAAGCACCAAAAAACAGGTAAGAGCTACTGATGTGTAGGGTCAGCGTAAAATAATTACTTCAGCCAGTATTTTTTTTTAAATACGAATGTAATTCGGTATTTTCCACCATCCGCAATAAATATCAAACCTTATTTTTATAAAAGCGAACCTTATTTTATGTGTCGTTTCATTGATCACTTTTGATTATTTGCAATATTGTGTTTTTAAATACACTGAAACTTTGGTGTTTCGGGATGAGGGCACCGTAGCTAGTGAAATTACCGGGTATAAGAGACCTAACATCTGTTGTCTCGGGTGACAGGCGCAGTGCGGCATTGATGGATAATAATAACTGTCTTTATAAGTTGTTGGTCTCCTTTAATACCGCTCTGTCATGGTCTGGCGTATCACTTCCATCAGGTGAACCTCCAGACCGTCTTGTACACTTATAACATTAAAAAAAACAATAAATATTATTCTGTTCTGTCGATCTGTAATCAAATACCAAAATACTGCTCTTTGATTAATATATGTTATAACGTCAAATGCGGCGGTTAAATGAGTCATGTACTTGTTTTCTCGTAGATTGACGACTTTAATCTGAACAGTGAACGGGAGAGTTCGCCTAAAGGTCGCAAGTCGCGGTCCCGGTCGCCCGCCTAAGTCGGCGGGTGGGCCGGCGCGTCGCAAGTCCGGGATAGCCGGTCGGCGGGCGAGTCTAGGTACGTACGCTTAGGCCCGTATTCTTGAACGAGACTAATGTTCCCTTTATGACATAAAAAACTCACCACATACAAAACAACCTGTGTCCAGCGACTTTTATACAATTTGAGCTTCCTTGAATAGAGTTAGAAGAGATAGCGCTCTATACGATAAATAGCGCCATCCTTATTAACTCAATATAAGTAAAGATCACGTAGAATACGGGCCTTACATAGCATTTTGTTACCATTGATTTGACAACGTTGCTGATTATATAATCAGCTGCATATGCAGCGTTTAAAAAAATACTTATTCATTTCACAAAAGAAATATATTTGTTTTCAACATTGAACGACAAAAGGAATATGAAATTAGAAACTGAGACGTTTTTCTCGAATATTGCACACTAAAAATCAGATTGAAATTATATTCTTTGTATGTTTGAATAGTACATGGAAAAACAATAGAATTTCAAAGAATTCAGAAATTTTGCTTACGCTAATTTCTCGAGAAACTACATTATCCTGTTCCCGTCGGCCGAGTCGGCAGATGTTAGATGTTACACGATCCATGTGGATTAATGGTTAATATTTAGGCGTCTACGCAAGGGTTTCGATCTTATGTTAAACATGTCTGTTACTATTGGTCTGGGGTTTTCAATGGTTTAAATGTATTTAAAAAGTATAGCTCTGCTTAAATTGGCTTCGATGGCGCTGTGTGAATGTAGAACCTTCTTTGACTGTATAATCTGCCACACAGCGCCCTGCACAGATATTATGAGTATGGTATGCAAAGTGAGAGACACTTATTGCAAAAACAATAAATTATTTTTTTTTGTTTAAATTGAGCGCTGTTGATGACAGCAGATCGGCTATAGTTTCAAATCTGTATAGGAAAATGGTCGAATAAGTGGGTTGTCGATTTCCGGGTTGTCTGGACGCACAGAATATGCACTGCTTATTTTCATATATGGAGTACACGCCACTGCTGCCACGCTAGACCTGATGCCATGACTGAACTGATGTTGCAACGTTTAAACAGTATAATTATCCCGTAGGAGTCACGACAAGGAGTGGTCACGCGACCGCGAGAGGCGAGACCGGTCCCGGGGCAATCGTGAGGAGCGTAAAGAGCGTCGCTACAGCCGCGACGGAATCACTATGGCAACCGGACGCGCGGCAGGCATCGTTAGATCTACCATAGTCACATTTCTATACATACACTATCTCCTTATATAAACAATCAACTTACTAGATGCACAATCACGAAGAATATCAACCAAAAGTGTCAGAGCCACCTAACACATACATTGATTGGTTGTTATAATTATTCATTAAAATTTTGACCTTCATGTGTATAAGGGTACAAAATCAAAAGCACGAGCATACCACTATGTCAATATGATATAGCGGGCGACGTGATTTTGAATGAAAATTCTGCCCAAATGATGCGAAGGGCAGAATTTTGCCGCATATACTTTGTGAGAGATTGTGCATCTTGGTAGTTTATTGTTTATCTATGAATATATCTTGAGTCTATTTCTGCCGCCCATTAACTAAACTGCACATTACTGAAAAAGAGTACATTTAAGTACTCACTGTGGAGTTATATGAATATACAAGGCGTTCCTTTAGTCGAAAACAATATATTTTTTAACTATTTAATTTGATTGTGGAGTAACACATAATATGCAGATATATTGGTTATCTTTTAATTTTATTGCAAAAAAATACAAAAGTGCAAAAAAAATCCATAAGTAAATTCATTAATTTCACTGTATCCCCACTTGTTCACCTAATTCATTGGCTTTTTAGTTAATGGTTGGCAGCATTGGGTCAAACATTTCTATTGAATAAAACCATTTTGCATAGTGGTAAAGCTATCTTTCACATGGCTACCAAATGAAATTCTCATATATGAAATTACATTTTATGATGAATAAGTGTATATCAGTGGGTCAAAGTGAAATGAGCGTTTCGGAGAATGAATTTGTCTGTCACTGAATTATTGAGATTTCCTCACGCCCAGTTTGATGTGCGATGCATGATTTGAAAAATGTCTGTCGGTATAATTTTGTCATTTGTAATGATCTGAGTAGGTATATTCATATTCGGTAATGGTAATGTACAGAAAAATTTACCGGATCTTTAATTTTTAATGTTTGTTCTAATATCAACCATAAACAATTTATTTTTTAAATATGGCGACTACCTTTACCAAAGGATTCAATTATAATTAAAAATAGTACTTATCATTTTAAATAATTCAATATACTACTCCGATAACTGGTCATAAGTTTTATTTTATAATCTTTGACATTGTATGTAACTTCTATGGGAAAATGCTATCTTTGAAAATATATAATTACGTTTTATATTATTTAGGAGAATATTATACTGTTGCACAATTCCTTCGAACGCGGCATAATAAAATCGGTTTTACTTTTGAAAATGGCGTCCTTTTTACGAAACTGTTCAGAAATTGTGAAATCAAACAACAAGCCAATGACACCAAAAGCTATCAGACACAATAGATCTTCTATTGTGTCTGGATTCGGGCTGTTCAAAGGGTTCATTAGGTTCACCTGGTTGACCTAAGGACATCCAATTGTTTTATTTATTTAAGTAACAGGCATCGATAGTGCAATACATTTTTGATGCAGGGTGTGTCCGATTTGACTTGAAATGTTGTTGAAAATGTTTTAATCCTGCTGACACATGCTCATTGAAAAGGATTTAATAATTACAAATCATGTTGATAAATCAAATAATGCAAAATAACAACTGATTTGTAATTGTGTTAACTTCTGAAAATAACCATTTCATAATGTTAAACTTTTATATATTATATCAAACTCTGCGAGATTTAAACTGTTGTATAAAATTTTGATAAATGTTGCAAATACACTTTTTACAGATACAAAATATATATTTTATAATATAGGTACATAAATAATTTTCAATACATCTTTGCAAAATAAATCTCTATGTATATGAAATTGGACATTTAATTAATGTACTGAAGTAATAAGTCTTAATAATGCTGGTTACAGGTTAAATAAATAACATATAAGCTTTCAATCAAAAACTGAAAGCGTAGTGAGTTTTTTAACACTTACGAACGTAAATTATACAAGTTTCAATATAAGATATGTATTATTACAAATATTAATGTAGTGATTCGTTTTTATCATAATTTTACTAAGATCGTACGTGTATTGAAAACAAAGTTCTCATTTAAATGTGTAACATTTGTGAAGAGATAAGATCACGGTATTAGTTTTAAGTTCATTTAAGTCATTTTTTATTTAGTTCCTGAGGTTTTTTGACAAAGTTGCGAATGTCAATATGTGATATGGTATATATGGTTAAGTTCAAAATTATAGTTAGGTATAATCTCAACTTGAAATTCAAATTAAGAAATAATGTATATAATTGTATTGATCAGTAGCTTTTATCGCACGGCACGTGGGCAAGCTTCTAATATTTAGTTACTAGAAATTTGTATTTCAAAATTAAATCTCATACATTTTTTGCATATACGTGTTTGCATTGTAAAACAACATATGTATAACACTTACAATAAAGATGACATGATATTATAAGAAACATATTACACTTTAGATTAATACACACTTAAAAGAAAAAGAATTCCGTTATTATTTTATATAAGAAATGCAAAGTTCATGCCAGCTTTCGTGATATTTCCCATATGTCAAATTTAACGATTTTAATAAGTAGCGTTTACAATATACTTTTTGCAATGAGTGCAAGGTTTCCAAGTGTTAACATATTATTTCAATTTGGATACGTTTAATTAATATTTCATAAGAGCACAGAGAACCATTCCCAAGACACCCGTCACCTTTAATATTTGCCAACGGGTTATATAATATTATAAGAGCCGTTTTAGTTTGTTTTGTATTTTAATTATTTTTTATTGAATTCTTCGCGGCAAGTTCAAATAACAGAACTGGGGTCAAAATCCCTTCACTATTAAAATAATGAAAGCTCCAAGACCCACCAGGTCCA